>APFE031576056.1:82976-120180 GCA_000404065.3 Pinus taeda | reverse complement strand
ACTCTTTTATTTAACCCATACTCGTCCTGACCTTTCCTTTGCTGTTGGCCTTGTTGCTCGTTTTATGCAAAACCCCCGTGAAAGTCATTGGAAAGCAGCTAAAAGAATACTTCGTTATGTTCGAGGTACAGTACAGTTTGGGATCCATTACAGTGCCAAAGCAGCTCCTCTATTAGTTGGTTTCACTGATTCTGATTGGGCTGGTGACCCTGATGATCGGAAGTCTACTGCCGGTTATGTCTTCACTCTTGGTTCAGGACCTATTACATGGGCTTGTAAGAAACAGGCTGCCATTTCTCTTTCGTCAGCAGAAGCAGAGTATCGTGGTGCCGCGGAAGCTAGTAAGGAAGCCTTGTGGCTTCGTCAGATCCTATCAGAATTTGGCTTTGAGCAGCAGCATCCAACCACACTTTGGTGTGATAATCAAAGTGCCATTCAGCTATGCAAAGATCCAGTCCAGCATCAGCACAACAAACACATTGAACTACACATGCACTTCATCAGAAAACTCATTCATGACCATGTTCTTGAAGTGCAATATTGTTCAACAGATGATCAGGTTGCAGACATCTTCACAAAGGCTCTCACAGAGGCGAAGTTCAATAAACTTCGATATATGCTTGGAGTTCAGGAAGTTGTCACTAAGGGGGGATAGGCTCTAGTGCCTCCTTCCTTCTCCTATTGTGTCATATTTGTAAATCCTTCAATCCAATCCCAAGTTGTTCTTAAGGGGGGATGTTAGGATATTCCGACACATAGGAAATAGTTAAGTTCAACTTGGTCTAGTATAGAGTTAGGTAAAGTGTGTTTCTTTACCGTTGTACATTTTATAACTTACAATCCGACGGTCACGATATGTAGTGATCCGACGGTTCACTCTCTCCTCGGTATTACCGACACTTGATCCGTGGCTTGATACCCGATTGGTCCATGAGTTCTATTTAAAGCGCATGGAGGGTCATTGTTCGGGTAATCCGTCTATGAGAGAAAGCTTATGTAAATTTTCGTTCTTTGATTAATAAATTGCCTGAAGTGGCCACGTTGGCTTAGGCCGTGGACTGTTTCCGTCTTTGATGGTTTTAACCACGTCAAAAATACTGGTGTATTGATTTCAGATCTGGTTGTGAGCGGTGTCCTTTTGGTGTTCCTTCTGAGGAACTTACCCTGTAAATTCCTACACCTTCGACCAAGGGGGTGAAGATCAGACACATTCACATCATTTGGTGAAACGAAGCCAGAGAAAATTTGTCATTCTTGAAAATCATCTTCAAGATTCATTTCCTGGTTAGAAAAATCACCATCTTCTTCATATTTAATATTGTCTATAATTGATGGATTTCAATCAACATGCCATGCTCGATATGGAAAATTCCTCCAATTTTCAATAATAATTTGAGTTGAAAGGCCAATTTATGTAGGAATGTCACGAAATTGCTTGTACAAGAGCAATTATGTGCAAAAAATGTTTCAAATTCCTCTGAAGCCTCACTATGAATATAATAAAATAGTGGCCAAATCCGAACAATAACATGAAAAATTTTAGGCTTCCATCGATTGTGTTTATGCTTGCCATCAATTGTCCACGATTTTGTTGTTTCTATCAAAGATATATGTCCAAGGAGAAAATGTCTCTTCTTGTGATGTTTAACAAAAGTATTGTCAGATAAACATTGCAAGCCATCCCTTGAGATTTTCCTAAAAACTATTCTTCCAACATTTAAGGAAACAAATTTTCGACTACAAACAACAAGAGGTAGCTTAAGCAACATATGGGATGTTTCTTGTTCTCCAATGTCATGGTCAACAATCATTTCTGCAAGAAGCTTTCTATATGCACATAAAGCATGATCCTTAGAGCCAATAGAATTTGAAATTCTAGTTAACATATGATGATAAATTTTAGACCTTTTTTCTGCTTTTGATGCATATATAGCAATGTATTTCAACATAGCATAGTGAGAAAGCACTGGTTGGCAATCAACATTTGCACACGACATTGTTAGAAGGTAACTATTATGTACATTAAGCCTATCATCATTTCTTGTTGGCTCATATTCTTTTCTTCCTTGATCATCTATGAACAATCTTGATTCGTCACAGAGATCCCATGGAGCATTGTATCGACATGTTTGAATAGTGCCCTTTTTGTGCACACAAGAATCTACAGTACACTTTGTGTGCCTTTGGACACAGTTTAAGAATTATTCGTAATCATTATTACGATTAGAAGAGAAAATCTTACTAGTATTCAACAGGTAAGGGTAATCATTGACGCTTGGTGGAACCATTATGTTGCGATGATGTATGTCACACAGATTCCATGTAGATACATATTTGTCAAAAAATATCTTTTGAAGTTGTACATCAGAACTATTTGACCAATCAAGCATTTCTATGTCAAGAGAGAATTCTAACCATAGGAAATCATGGATATGTGTTGAACCTTTATGTTTGTACTCATATCTAAGTAAATCAAAGATATAGTTACTACAAACAATATTAATAGAATTATAATAAAAGTTGAAAAAGTATAGAAAAAAATTGAACACAAAACTATACTGAAAGTCTTTAGCTTTAAGATATTTTTAGATAACTTCCTCTTGAAAAATATTCAATCTGTGTTGTGTAAATGTCGCAACAATATGAGGGTACTAGATAACATTCTCAATTTTCATATGATGCTCATTTGAAGAATGAGAATGTGAATTTATGGGCATGAGGTTATGCAACTCTCACCACTTTGTGTTAGCTGCACTCAAAGTAAAAAATAATCATGTCCATCAATTTAGATCAGAACTTAGTCCAGTATGCCCTTGCACCTCTGAGAGAAGAACCAAACTACATAATATGCTCGACCAACTTATTATCTGGTAAATCAGATAGTTGGTGGCACAACCCTTCAATTGTTGTAGCTAATTATGATGTAAATGTTTCTTTGCAAAAACTACAACCTGTGCTTGGCTGTGATGTAGCATTATCATGTTTAATAGGTAATATCAAAAGGGAGGATGGCTTCCAAATCTCTGATCATAGTACCTAAGTAGATGCAATCCATACTCATGAAGATCAACACTACAAATACGTGGTTGCAACTAATTAGCATCACCAGTGGGGAACAATTTTGGGAATGCCATATCTATTAACCCCTCTATATTATATTCATTCACTGGAGAGGTTCCAATACTAGGCAAATCCATGTCTTTAACATGTGAAGAATCAACGCTATCAAGAAATTCTCTAGTTTCTTCCAATTCTCTTCATTGGTTTGGTAGACAAGAAACAAAAAAGGAAGGATGAGACTGAAAATGCTTAGCATGAAACCCTTCAGTATTAGGTTCATTGATCTCATATTCTTCAATATCACAATAAACAAGTTTAAGCATGGAGGAGACATTTGTTGACCTTTTGGGCAGAGAATTCACTGAATCATAATCAATTACAACATCTCGATAATATTGATCACGTTGGATTTTGAAAAGCAATGCAACTATCACTTGAGTTCTTTTGGCATAACATTCATAATATTTATAGTGAGTGGCATGTCTCCTCACAATTAGAAATTCAATATCTTCAACATGTCAAGGAAGGCTTTGTAGAATTGTCCAAATATCTTGAGGAAAGATAATTGTATGACCACTATACTTATAGGACCCACCTCCAGCATGTGTCACTTTAAAAATAGGATTCACACATGCTATTAGCATTTCATCAACTTGATTAAGAACTCTTAAAATATAAGGCTTCTCACTAGGATCCATGTTATTATATTGACAAGAATGATGGGCTCCTCTTTCACACTTACGTCGTCTACAAACAGGTCCTTCAGAATGTCTCACAACATGGATTCTCATATATGATTCTTGGGAAATGTGGCACATTTGGATAACTGACAAGCTATCTATATTTTCTCGAAATATTTTATGCACTGCAATCATGTTTACATCAAAACAAATATGTTCTCTAGTCATCGAACCATGCTGAAAACCATTTGGAAGAGTAAATTTTTTTCTAACATGTACTAAATCTTCAAGAACTTGAGATTCCCGTCACAAATTTGAGGCATGTGGAATGGATATATGAGAATTTCTTTCTACATTTATGGTGTGCATTTCGTGAACTTGAGAGGATGTAAAGGTCTCTTTCCCGTAAAATACTTTAAAATTTAATTTCCAACTAATTATAAATGTGGAAAATGAAAAAGAATCAAATAAATTAAAATTTACATTTGTGTCTTGATGTGGATGAGGGTTATGAGATGGTTTCTCTTGGATTCTAACATTAGTGGATGGAACATTTTGGGATGTAGTTTCTATGACTCTATTCAAATGAGTTGTTTCTTGTTTCAAAAAAATAAAATACGTTATAAAACTAAATGTCCAAAAAAGAAAGATTCAAAAATTGAAAATAAATCAAATACATTGAACATCTACATTAGTTTTACAATTTGATGTTTTGGATTCCACTTCTCCATGCTAACGAGACACGATCATGGTTTCTCGATAAAAGGTTACGAAATATAATTTGCACGCAACTGTAAATGAAAAAATGAGAAAAATATCAAATACACTCAACATTTACATTTGTTTGGCAATGTGGATGAATGGTATGAGATTGTACCTCTTCACTTCTAACATCAGTACATGGAACGTCTATGAAGTTAATAAGTATGCCTCTATTGAAATGACTTATGTCCTATTCAAAGAAAAAAATATGCCATAAAATTCAATGTCCAAGCAACTAGAAATTTTAAAAATGAAAATCAAATCAGAAAAATTCAAAATTTACATTAGTCTGGCAATTTTATCGTCGAGGAGAATGCATAGGAAGGTTATGGCATGCTTCATTTTCACGTTTTAGATTAGTAGATGGAACACTTTGGGAGTTAATTTCTAGACCTCTATTAAAAAAAGTTGTATCATATTCGAAGAGAATAAAGTAACATAATTTTAGTAAACAAAACTTTGTAGATATATGAATGTAATAAAACAACCACTATTGCAGCTAAAATCAAAATATCATTGTGTTACATCCATTATTCCATGAGAAATGATATCAGGGATGATTGATTCTCTCGGTGGGACCACATTACTTTGAGAAGTAGGATTTGAAGATCAGATGTTTTGAGAAACTGGATCCAAATTATCAAACAAATCACCAAGTAAACTATCATCCAAATCATCACACAAAATGTCATCGCTATCACCACCATGGATGTTTTGCAACCTTTGGCCATCAAAAAATGCAATTAGACACACAGAAGGGTTAGGATGGTCATTTGCATCCACATTGTAGATATGGTGTTCTTCCCAATTGCGAGATGCTTCCTCAATGTTATGAAAATTTTCAAGAGAGCATCGAACAACAAGATCACGGTGGTGAGGAGAATATCCTGATAGTGAACTATCAACAAGAAATGTTCTTTCCACTATATTGTCCGTATTAAGATACTTAGAAGGAATTATAAAATCATTTTCAAGAGTGGCTTCACTCATTTTTCTATTACATGTAGCTTTCCTATGCTCATTTATGCAATCCTTATTTTCTTGATACTACAAACGACGACTTTCATTAGACCTCTCATGTGTTTTTGATGACAAATTTATTTTTCTTGTATGCTCGCATGTGCCTTCTGATGACATTCTACAATGAATAATAAAATATTCATTATGAAATAACAAACATGGAACATAACAAATATCTAATATAAACAAAAAAAAAGAATGAAAAGTCACAAGATTTTTTTGGGAAATCGTAAAAAACATAAAACGTGTACATGTTATTTTTTTCCAACCATATAAAGTTATCAAAATGTATAAGGATTTTTTGATATGGCTAAAAGCAAAAACAAAAAATTTTGAAATGGCCAAAAACATAAATGAATTCTTCCAAATGGCTTAAACAAAAAAGTCTAAATTTCAGTGTGTCATATTAGAATCAAAACAAAACCCATACTATTAGGTTACCATACCCGAGGAATTATATGAATTCGAGGTATATCTAAAAATTTGGAACTATATACTATCAAAATATAAATGTAAATATTAAAATGAACATAAACATATAACCTTGTTTCAGAATCAATGACAAAAACCAATACAAATAATACATATAACATAACTCATAGAAATTATAATTATACAAATGAAGAAAATTGCATAACATTGAGAAACATTTACATGTAAATAAGAAAACCTTAGGAGAAACAATATGAAATATTTTACATCACAAAGATCGATACAAACATAATTTTAAAGTATTACCATAAAGACCCATAGTATGTATAGAGACAAAAATGGAAATATTTTCCAGAACAATAGAAGTATATAAAATGGAAATATTTATAAGAACTCGTTTGAATACTAAATCCTAAGAATCCATGTCCATATCCAATAGTGGAATCTCATAGACAAAATCCATATGGGGAGCAATTGCAAAAAAATTTCCATACTCAATCAAATCATTGCAATCATCCAATGTTGGAAACCAAAACCAAGAGATTTTCTCATTAGTTGAATTATGAATATCAATTGGAAAACAGATGTGATTCATCATGTCATATAACATGAAAGGAACTTGACCTCAGTTACACATAAGAAGTAGACCATGGACTGTTCGAAATAGAAGATAACAAGGACATTTTCTATTTATATCTACAAAAATTTCTTCCACCAAATTCCATTTGAAATCCCAATCATCCTCAAAGTAGTGAATTCTTCATTCAACACATAGTTGACCAAATTGGAAATGATATAATTCTTCAATTGACCATACATAAGTGTGTTGGAAATAATACTGAGAGGGGGGGTGAATCAGTATTAGAAATTTAACAAATTTTCATTTCCATAAACATATTGATATACGCTACTTCTGTTAATTCAACCTGCATATATACGCAACTTTGTTTGGACAGAACCACATATATCTTATACACTTATACCACTATGGAGGCTTCTACCTATGGAAGGCTACAACCTTCTCTCGCTCTCTAGCTTCTCTTGGAAGGGAGCTACAACCCACTTAGCTCTTGTACTAGCTGATGTACTAGTATGTAGGTGCTGACCTACAGATGGCTACAACCTTTTATTTTCTTCCAGGGACCACATTTCATAAATTTTTAGACTAGATCCATCAATAACATCAATCAAACATCAAATATATTTGCATCAACCAATCTGCTTTGCACCAACCAAAAACTAAATCAAACACTCACTTCTCTGAATGTTGTAACCAGAACATAGTAACAGTAACCAGAAACCAATCCTGAACCCATAGCACTATAGCAATAAACATAAGTAGCTAAAACATATTTTATGAGATGTACTCTACTTCAACATGTAGAACCTACGTGCATAGGCTACTATGTTAAGGGAAACTTGCATATATGTCATTTTGAGTTATCGAAGTAACGTGTATATTCGCCTTTTCTATGCTGAACCTGCATATAGATCTATAAAAGATAATTTACCCTATTCAATTATTTAGACATCAGTTATACCCAGATCATCAAATTTATAGATCAAGTCATGCCCCAAATATAACATATAAAAATCACACAAAGATACTTCTCTTCAAGCCTTGTGATCTTGACCCATCAATAAAACTTATCCTTCTTCTAGTGCTCAGCTTCCTCCTTGATTCAGATCCAGCTAAGCACCATAACCCAATGAACAATATTCTAGATCTTACTCTTCATAAGATATTCAATCCTTGAGTGCCTTTTCGTAATGATCTCCTTCCCCTTTTATAGTCTTAGTCCTTACTGAATACCATGGTCGAAAACCACTTAGGGCCAATACCTGTGTCCAAATACTTGGGTTCAACACTTCGGATGAGATACCATGGTCCAAAACCATAGGTCCAAATATGAAGGACGAAAAACCAAGATTTCCAAACTGTATGCACTTTTTTGTGCATGAAAGTGTGTGTATACGCATAAGCGCCTTTTGTTCTGTGAATCTGTGTGTATATGGAGCTTGGTCAATGGGAACCTTTGTATACCTCCTTTTCCTTTGTTCTGAGAGCCTGTGAGCCTAAACTGTCATCTAAGTGATTTTCCGAGTGAGTTGCCATCAAGGACAATACCTGTGCCATAGTGCCAATCCTGTGTCATAATGCCAACAATCTCCCCCTTTGTCATCAAGGGCAAAGGGTTATGCTCCCCCTGAGTACATGCTGAAATCTTTGCTCTGCTGTGCTTTTTCTGCTCCCCCTGACTGTAGGCAAGGTCTGCAAAAATATCTTCTACAAAAAAGAACTTGACTCTATACATCTTAAATGACCTTCCTATCACCAAGGACCGATACATACATCCATCTCCCAACCAAGTGGGCATATGCCGAGATTGACTCATCCACCCAACCAAGTGGGGATACACCAAAAGTTTATACATGATAAGGCAAGAAAATTACATCATCCATCCCAGTCATACTAGGGAAACAAGGTAGGTCGTTACATGACCTTGATAATAAAAGAAATACATGACATAGAGATCAAATATCTATGATAAGACTATGATAGTCATTAGCAACTATCATCAGCAGCATTTGTCAATCACCATCCATACCATCAACCATGATCTCCTTCTGCACTTGTTCCACTTGAATCAGAAACAACTGTGAAGTTGTACCAAGATATTCTAAGATAATGCCAACAATGAATTATTAGAAGTATATGCTCCCCCTGAACCTGTGCCAGATGGTCTTTTTCAGACCCATATCAAACTCTTTTCATCTCGAGTCTGGTCCACTGTTTTTCTTCAAACCAACATATGCATAACTATATCCAGAGAAACTGGCATATGTACGTGGATGCTCTTAATGAAACTCGCATACAACATATTTTCTCTGAAACATATAATTGTCAAAAGCAAAATGAAGCATCAACTACTCCAAGATTTTGTCTGAGGTATTCAAATGTCTCCCTGGGTAGTGGTTTGGTCAATATATCAGCAACCTGTGCCTTGGAGGGAACATACTCCAATTTGACCTTTTGCTCAAGTACTTATTCCCAAAGAAAATGATATTTGATAGGTATGTGCTTGGTCTTTGAATGCATGATTGGATTCTTTGAAATACTGATTGCACTTGTACGATCACATAAAATGGAGATAGGTGGAGTACAAGTGATTTGAATGTATTACAATGTTTGCATCATCCAAAGGAGTTGTGTGCAACAAGATGCAGTAGCCATATATTCTGCTTCAGCTGTAGATAATGCAATTGAAATTTGTTTCTTGTTTAACCAAGATACTAATCTAGAACCCATAGATAGTGCACCACCACTAGTGATTTTTTTGTCATCCACGATTCCTACCCAATCTGCATATGTATATGCATGAAGTGTCAGATCTGTGTCTCCAAGATACCATAAGCCATAGTTTTGTGTTCCTTGAAGGTATTTGAAAATCCTTTTAATTTCCTGAAGGTGTTCTCCCTTTGGATTTGACTGGAATCTTCCAACTATTCCTATTTCATTCATGATGTATGGTCGGGTACCTGTTAGATAGAGCAGACTATGAATCATGGATCCATAGGTTGGTTGATGTACTGCTCTTGATTCATCATTTACTTTGAGGTTGCATCCTGTTACCATAGGGGTACATACTGATTTCGAATCTTCCATGCCATATTTCTTTAATATCTGCTTGAGGGACTTGGTTTGTGATAGAAAGATACCATCTTTGTTTTGTTGGACTTGTAAACCCAGAAAATATGTGAGCTCACCAAGCAGGGACATTTCAAATTCTTTCTGCATCACCAAGGAAAAGTTCTGACTCATGGCTTCTTCATTGCTACCAAGGATGATATCATCAACATACACAACAAGTATTAGCAATTTATCATTTTCAATTTTTATATATAGATTTCTATCTGCTGATCCTTTTGAAAAACCTTGTTGATGGAGGTTTTTGTCCAGACGATAATACCAAGCCCTTGGAGCCTGTTTAAGACCATATAGAGCCTTTTTGAATCTACATACAAGTATTGGATCATTTCCAAGGATGAATCCATCGGGTTGCTCAATATACACTTCTTCTTCTAAGTCTCCATTTAGAAAGTCAAATTTCACATCCATTTGATATACTTTGATATAGGTTTCAAATTTCAGTACAAACCCAAATCCATGGGACAAAGTTTACAAACCAATAAGGAGGTCTGCAATTTTTTATGAAATTTTCTTCATAGTCATGGTTATTTGTTGAAACCAAGGACTGATATACTCATGAGTGAATGTGGCATGTAATTAATGAGAATGAGCATAGTAAAAATTCTCTAGACACTGAATACACTGGAGGGATGGAACATTGAATGAGTTTTAGTGTGCATTCTCTACATGGTGGTAAAGGAGTAATGGAACAACCACTTCAAAGCTAAAAAGATGGAGAAAGCTTAATCTAGAGGGAAAGTGTTGCCACATCGGCCCCTTACAACAATAGGTGGATGACCTCAATTTCTCCCCCATGTGGCTAGTCCATCACGGGCACACCTCACTCATTATTATTTTAAAATTTAACTCTAACAAAAAACTTGCACTAAGAAATTATTTTAATATACTACTTAATTAACAATAACGATATTATTTAAAAAATAAAATAAAAGATATTGATACAATTTTAACATTTCAGAAAACTAATTTCCTATTGTTTTTATTTTTACTTCATCAAAAAAATGGATTTTTTATTTAATGACAAATAATTTTATCCCATTTTCTTTTAAATTGATGAGTCAAGAGTCATGATTGTGTAATATACTTGGATCCAGATTCTCTAACTCTAATAGACCGAAGTGAATATCTTATTCAGTGGTGATCATCCACTTTCACTGTTTAATCGAATTCCCATAACGATCTGTAAGTGATTTCTATTTCTTCTTTAAATTAAATAAAATGTTTTACACCAATATATTCAACTTGTATGCTTAATGAGGGGACATGAATGGAAGCCCATTAGTGCTCCAATCTCATTTAAAATGATGAAAGTATATATGAGCTTATTTCGAGGCTTACAGGCAAATGTAACTCTCCATGATTCTTATAGAGTTTGATGGGCCTCCAAATTAGACATAAATTAAGGCCATATTACCATCCATCAACATATTAAACCTCTATTTTTGGATTAGATGACATATTTTTAATTTTAATGTGTTCACTAGGAAGGTTTAGAGATAATTTCATATTTGTGCCTACTATTATTTATTCGTGAAGAATATTGTAAGAGTATTGGGCACATTATATTTGGAGGAGGCGATAATCTATGGACTTGTGCCCTACTGCATGAGGATCAATATTTCATAATAAGTGAACAAAATTTCATGAAATTATTTACAAATTATGGAACTCTAGTGATTAAGAAAATTTAGGAATGCATACCCTTTCATTTGATGCTTCTTTCGCTGTAGGATTGGATTAAATAATAGAAGTAATTTACTTTGAAAATTATTTAAAGATTTATAATCATGATTCATCCTTAGAATAAATTTTAAAAATGATCTTCATTCTTGAGCTACATGGATTGGCTTACCCGTTCACAAATCTAGAATTTCTCAAAGGCCCTTGTAGAAAACTGACAGTAATTTTCCGTTATTTCTTAGCAAATGTTAATGAGATTCATTTGCATTTATTGTAATTTGAGAAGGTCATACAAATATTCAATTTAATAAAATAATTTATCCCATTGAATTTTCACTTGATTATGTTAGGCATTTGACAGGTTAACTAGTTCACTAGTTCTTCGATTTTTAGTTTTTATAGTAATTTTATGGTATTTTTTAGCACATGTTAACAAGGGTATTTTGGAGTGATTCCACCTAGAATGGATACCTAATACATATTACTTAATAAATAAAAAGATCCATCCCAGTTTAATTTGATTTAGTTGGGAATTTATCAATATTCACGCTCCTATAACATTAGAGTCCTCATGTAGGAATCACCAGTAGCAACCGCATGTAGCAAGCTTGTAGCATCACTTTCCTTCACTATTTTTTATCCCCACTGCAACTTTGTCTTAATATAGATGAATAATAACCCCTAATATCTAAACTCATGATTGGGGAATAACCAAATACCACTTGGGATTTTCCTTTTTATCCCAGCAACACATCTCAACAATTCGGGTTAATTAACGTATTTATGAATTAGATAATACAATAATTATTTCCTTGATTTCTACATTAGGTATATAATGAACTTTTTCAATGTGGATCAACTCTGTGGAATGCAGTCACTGATTATATTCTCTTTGCTTCATGCACGTAAGGTTAGTTTACTTTCCTTATTCTTAAGTTAAGACTAGGTGCCCTTTTCAATGCAACTTTCACATCCTTCAATTCGGCTAGTGTTTGATTTTGATTTCTGCAATTAGGATTAGTGTTTACATTTGAGCAAGTAGAATTTTCATTTCTAAAGTTATTTTAGGTCAGACTTCATGATATTGACTTCATTGCATCATATCAACAAAATAAAGACACATTGTTTGTTGTATATATAGTGTCGACGTTTCTTATGTTTGGGAGGTGTGGCATGCTTGTTTCAATACCGGGGCTCATCACTTGTTGGAATCGTTGTAGGGGAGGTGTCAAAATATGAATTATTTTCTTCCCTAGTTGATCCATTTTGCAAAAATAAAAAATTACACTAGTAATATTTCATTTCAGAAAATTGCATTACATAAGCATTCTTATTCGAAAACATTGTAAAAATTAACTTCTCCAACACCAACCCCCCCCCTCCCATTTCATCACACGATGTAGTAAGAACCACATCACCATACACCTTTTCATGTAAAAGAAGAATAGGTAGCTGATAAGGTAGAATAAATGGATGGAGATGACGACAATGAATAAAATACTCTTGGATTTCCCATTCAAGAACTGATATCAATGTTCATATGAAAAAAATCCCTCCATATTTCCTTCCCAACTTCCATTGTATGAGCTTAGAGGATCCAAAATCCTTGTTCTTTGAATTTTAAATCATTTGTAGATCTTATGGTTTCTTACTACACACTAAAAACTTGAGATTGTTTCAAACAACATTGCAGGATAGAAATCTTAAATAGTTTATAAGTGTAGGGAATAATTGAATAAGATCATGGAATGATATGAAAAATATATTTCTAGAAGGAGATAATATTATGATCTTGAAGAAGAAATATTTATAATGAATAAAAAAAGAGATGAGAGCCTTGAGGATCTAATAGAGAGATTCATGTATAATGTTTCGAGGGAAAAATTACATCATTTAGGATTTGACACACTAAAAGCCCTATTACCTAGAAAAATTAGAGATGAGTGGCTTCGTCTCCTTGATCTCATGAGAGAACTAATGTATACCAATTATCATTTTAAAAAAATTTTGAAATATGCAAGTGCATATCGATAAGAAGGGCAAGAGAAAGTATATCATCAAGATCGGTAAGTCAAGTTGAACATGGAAATTTTCTTGATAACTATAAAACGTGTATTCTTAGAAATATAAGTGAACAAGTAGAAATGTTAAGAGTGCAAAAGGAGAAAAAAGAAGATGTTGATATCTATGTTTTCCATGCAAAATAAAATGCTACTAAATATTGTCCATCATTTCCAAGGTTGAAGGAATTTTACCAAGAGGAAAATGGAGCAAGTAAATCACAAAACAAGCTATACTATGTAGCTCCAAGAAGACCATGTCATCCAAGTGAATATAATATGATGCAAGAACCTAATCAAAATTCCAAGCTTATGCTCACTCATCTCAAATTAATTGGAACGCAGTCTTTCCTTAGAAATCTTGGCCATCTCAATCTCAAAACCAATCTTGGAAAAAAAGTTGGCAAGGAACTTATCAGAGAAATCCACAATATCTTCAATATTTTCCTTAATATCCTCCATACCGAGCTCCATGTTATCCCTACAATTCGCCTCCAACACAAGCACAACCTCAACGATCTCCACGTCAAAGATTCACTCCGACTCAACTGCATATAGAACCATTTTCTAACCCACACAAGGAAGTAGATCCACGCACCTACAATGTTGAGGTACAACACTTCCAAACATATCCTATTGATCTAGATGGTATTCGTCTTATCTGATGAATATTATTACAAAAATATATTCTCTTGATTTCATTGATGGAAAACATTCAGAAATAAAAAAGAAGATTCAAATGAAAAGACCAAAAAATCGTGGGTTGTCCGTGACGAGGAGAAAACATCATAATTAGAGATTTAGAGAGTTCCCTCATGTTTACCATTAGATCTTCCATGTGTTCAAGAGAATAACCAACAAAAAGAGAAATAATTGAATGTCATGGTAGAATAATACATGAATAATGATCTAGATGAGCAAGTGAACCAAGGGCATCAAAACCATATTGAGGTTTGGTTCCATAAAATCAACAAGATGGAGCATCCCTCGCTTCTTCAATAGTGTTCGATATCATCAAAGTCAAAGCATTTGGTCTCTAATATTCAGGTACATGTCAAACAATATGTTTTAAGCCTACACATGAGTTTATATGTCATATTTTTATGCACATGGATCCATTACAAGTATTCATAGACTGGAAACGATTTGTTTTTTAAAGAAGAGTATGATAGAAAAAATAAATTAAAAAAAGGGGAAGGGAATAAGATCTCAGGTGAAAGCTTCTTTTGACACACTTGAGATTGCCTCATTGATTGAAAAACTCCATGAGGTAGTTAATGGGTTGGAAAAAATTAAGAAAAAAGAGAACAATAACAGATCCTAGGTGAAAACGTCCTTTGAGGCGCCTAGGATGACCTACTAGTTCAAAACATCTTTAAGGAAACTAAAAGGCCTAAGAAAAAATTGAAAAAAAATAAAAATAAAAAAATAAAATTCTCCTCGCACTTCTCCTTGATGAATGCACGTGCTCTCCAACCTCTACAAGAAATAAAAAGAAGTTAGCTACCAAAAGAAAATTTCATGAAAACCCTAGTCAAGGAAAGTTGAACTTGGGCTTTGTCGTCCTTTGCTGAAATCCTCTAATAGGACCAAGGTGATGTCACTCCATCACCCTCATCCATTTCCAACAACTAGCCATCATTTCCAAGCCTTTTTCCATTAATTTTCCTCATTGTCCTAAAATGCTATGCGAGGGTTATGTTTTGACACAGGAGACCAAAATACATAGAGATTTTTTTTTTTACCATATCTCAAAAACCGCGCATCCATTGGCAGCAATGTCTCATGGGGAGATTCATATGGATGATGGTAACATTTTCAAGAAATTTTAGTAAATTCCAATCCACACATCACCTAAATCCATTTTTATTTTTTCCCAATATTTTTCCATCAATTAGCTAAGATGTTTCATGGGGAGGTGAATAAGAATGATGGAAACATGCTCAAACTATCTCAGTTTTATCTAGCCTACGGTTTGAGCGATATAGATAAAACAATTGTGCTATAGAAGATTCAGTCCCGAAATCCTATAAGAGGAGCCGAAAATGCTACAGGAGGAGCTCAAAATGCTACATGAGGCAAATCTGATTGGGGGAAGTGGTAAAAAGGTCATTTCTTCTTGAGGAAAGGTTGAGAGAGGCCCCCAAACACCACTTTCATCACCAATCTACTCCATCTAGCCAAAATTCATCTTCAAATTCCACTCTGCCATACATGAAAAACATAGAAAAAATAATTTCTTTCTAATTTTACACCACCTCCTCATGATTTTAGTCCTCTCCTTGTACCCTTTCTAACTTTCCCTCAATTCCACATGCAATATAAGCTCTCAAATAATAATTAAGTGACTGCCACATGAGGAAAAGTCCTTTTGTAGCAGCGTGAACAAACTGCTACAAGAGAAGATTCCTCTTGCAGTAGCGTGTATAGTCACATCAAATCATAGAATCAAATTTTTTTCACCAACAAAGTAAAATATCCAACCACCATGAGCACCATGAAGCCATTTCTAAAGTGATAAGGGGCACACCATCACATAATCCATCCACTTTAGCAACAACAAATCAAAAATTAAAGAGGTACTTGCAAGATGACGTGAAGACTTGTGTACAAGAAAAATAAGGAAATTATCACCTCCATAGAGCCATTTATCTATTATAAACTTCGCAACAACATGCATGCCTCTCTAGAAATCATTAAGTAGGTATATGTATGCAATATTCTTCACCTCTTCTCTTGAGTATATTTATGTTAGAAATTTGTTGTCAATGCATGAGAGATGAGGTTATATAAGCTAAGGATGGGTCAATAGTCTTGACCACCCTCAACCAGCTAAGTGTAGCTAACTCCCTCTCTCATGAAATGTAGAAAATCCAAATTAATAAGGGTGATGACTAATAGTAGTGGGTAGAATGTTTAAAAGTGGAAATTTGTGCAAAGGCCTAGTTACCAAAGTGATTTGAGACATTACCACACCTAGTTACCAAAGTGATTTGAGTCATTACCACAAAAGGGAATAAAAGTATGAGGCTCAAATTCACTTGCACAATTATTCATTTCCAAGAAACAATTGGGGAAATCCATCAAGGTATCAAATGACGAGCTAGATGCAACTAGTAGTTTCCTAGGTTTCTACATCAAAGATATAGAGTTGATTTGTAGGTACTATAGGATTAGACATAACTGCTACAACAAAAACAAGGTTGATACATCATAGATAAAATGTGTGCTACAAGAGTAGCATATTTGCTACAGGAGAAGATAGTGTGCTACAGGAAATTCCACACAGTTGCAAAAAGACTAGATTTGAGAAATCTTACCCTAGATTTGAAGAGGTAGATCTAATATAAGGGAAAGTACACATATTTTTTTGCCATCTGTGGACAAGAAACCTACAAAACCTCTCGTTCATTGAACCAAAATTTTGATTGTAGTTTGAGAATAAAAAATTGAATGAGAATGTTTCTTTTGAGTTAAGAAATATAACAAAGGAAATGGAATTGTTTTTGAATTGAGTCTGAAGCTTTTTTTCTTTTAACCAGTATGCATAAAACTATTTTTTTACCCCTGTAGCATATTGGGAGTATTGGCTTGCAAAACTTCGGAAAATCACAGTGACAAAACATGGGGGGAGTAGTTTCAGTTGAAGAGAGTCCACAAACTCATTAAGGATGATAATTATCACACATGTTATGGCGAATGTTCAAAAACCTGTGTCATGAGCAAACATTGTGGACGCTAACAGGGAGACTTTTCTTAAGACACAAGCACAAGCCTAAATAGAACATGGAGAAAAGGATGGATTTATAGAAGGAAGAGGAGGAGAAAAAGAGGAAGAGAATGGAGCAAGAGAATATGCTCCAAAATTCCTTTTGAGGTAGCTTGGGACATTATGGAGGTAACAAGGGCAATGGATGAGGCACAATTAAGTCACTAATTTGTGCAAAAGATGAAAAACAATTTCAGTACGAGGTATGATGGGTCTGCAAATTAGAGATAAATTAACGCACATTTGACCATCCTTCACCACATTACACCTATACTTTTGCATTGGGTGACATATTTTTAACTTTAATATGTTAATTATGAAGGTTTAGAGATAATTTCATATCTGTGACTAGTATTATTTATTTTTTAAGAATATTATGAGAATATTCGGTAGATTATGAAGATTTGGAGGAGGAGATAATCTAGGAAATTGGTCCCTACTACAGGAGGATCAAGATTGGATAATAAATGAACAAAATATCATGAAATTATTGACAAATTCTAGAGTTCTAGTAATTGAGAAAATCTAGGAATGTGTTCCCTCTCATTTACTACACATTCCAAGTGTTGAGAACTAGATCCACTATTTCAGGGATTTTGCAATGGAAAACTTCCTTCTTTCAAGGATAATTATTCCTCCTCATTTTCTATAAATAAAAATTCAAATTTTCCTCTAGAGGCATGTATTTCTTAGTCTTCTTGTGGAGGAAACTTGTATTTTTGTTTCTCCAGTTTCATTTATAGCAGTGATGTACTTGGATTGATTCAAATAATGAAGCTTGGTGCCATTTTTAGCTTATAAAGCTTGGTATTATTCATATTAAATTGAGTATCCTTGGGCTTGGAAATCACAAGAGCCTCATATCCTTTTCTATAATGTCATTTTCTTCTTTTCTCTTCTTATTCACATGCATCTCTTAATATTTTTGCATTTAGTATTGATGTTTCTTTTTTGTAGGATTCAGTTAAATAGTTGAATTAATTTATTTTTCTTGTTATTTACAGAGGGTCAAGTATGATGTATCATTATAAAAAATTTGAAAAGTAACCTTCATCATTGAGCTACTTGGATTGGTTTAACAGTTCACAAATCTAGAAATTCTGGAAGTCCCTTGTAGCAAAATAGTAGTAAATTTCTGCCATTTTTTAGAATTTGTTAATGAGAGTCATTTGAGTTTATTCATCTTGGATTAGGTCATAGAAAAATTCAAATTAATAACAAGATTCACCCCATTTCATTTTCACTTGATTAGGATAGACATTTGATAGGTTGACTAACTGAGTAGTTCTTGAATTTCATGTTTTTAGAGTAGTAATTTTCTATTATTTTTTAGTACACGTTAATATGATTATTTTGGAGTGATTCCACTTGGAATGCAAACCTAAGACATCCTAATTAATAAAAAAAAAATTCCATTTCATTTAAATTTGATTTACTTGGAATTTAGCAAGATTCTCGCTCCTGTAGCATTACAAACCTACTATAGCAATTATCTATGGTGATCGCGTGCAACAAACATGTAACATCACATTTCTGAACCAGTTTTGATCGCCACTACAACTTTGACTTATTCAGGATGAATAATTACCCATAGCCTCTAAATACATAATTCAGGAAGACCAAATGTCACTTAAGATTTTCCTTTTTACCCATGAAATGCATCTAAACAATTTGGGTTAATAGACAGGCTTATGAATTGGGTAACACAATAATGATTTCCTTGCTTGCCACATGAAGTATATAAAGAACTCCGTCAATGGATCTAACCTCTTTGGAATGTAATGGTTAACTAAATTCCCTTTCCTTCATGAATGTTTGTTAAAGACATATTTTGGCACTGCAACACCAATCATATATGTCCATAAACTGAGGGCTTATGAGTCGCTAAAAGTGTTATCTCATACCCTAAAGGAACAAGGTCAGTTGATTACATCATCTTCGAGAAGTTCTCCTTGGAAAACTTCTTAGAACTAGCCAAAACTAGACCATACAGATTGCTCAATGCGAAGGGTGTGATGCATCTCACCTGCTCAGTGCAAAAAGTGTGATGCATACTAGAAAGCCCCTTTGTATGGTGCGATGGGCGAGAGTAGACAAATGGAAGAGACAGTTTGCAAGGTGGATGACCATGGAATCTTCCAGAAACTTCTCCTATCACACTTGCCTCTTTGAATTCACCCAGGAATGAGTAAGAGACCATGAATCTCCAAGTGGAACCAAGAATTATCAGAGAGAGGACACGAACCAAAATCCCAAAAGCTGACTCACCCCCTGCAAATATCTATATATGGATCCCTTATCCCAGAGATCCAGAGGTTGGAGGCTGGAATCTTGTATCTTGTAAGGAAGTGTTATTGGTTTCTTGGTGGAATATCACAGTGTTGGGTGATCTAAGCTTTTCATGAGGTGAAGAAGGGATTTCATGATGGGAGGATGACATTGGGTCAGATCGATCGGTTGTAATCCTCTCTTCTAATATTTATATTAATAAAGCTATTCAAGTTTTCCTCCACATTCTTGTATGTTTGATGATATATAATTCTTGTATGTTTGATGATATATGCGTTGGTGTGGTCAATATATATGTGGTCCTATATTGTTTATGATTGTAGATCTCTATACTTCGATAGTATTATGTTGCTTTGAATTTAAAGGTACTCTTTGAATTGAGGTAAGCAAGGAAGGAGCAGCAAATATCTCTCAGAGGGGAGAGTAAACAAGCAAGGAACCAAGCGAAAGACAGAGGTTGGTAATCTTGCTTTCTTCTCATCTACTTATCATAAAGGAAAACAAAAGTAACTTTAGTTTGTTTGTTTCTAAGATAGCTACCCATCTTAGTGGGACTAGTAGCTCAGAGTGGAAACATGCTTAGAATTCAAAAAGTAAAGAATGCAATTGAAGACCTCGGGTTTAGCTCCTACCTGGTCCAGACGGCATTGAGAATCATCCACAAAATCTCCTAAAATCAGCTAGTTAAAATCAAGGGGGAAAACATGTCCAAAGCTCCAACAATTCCAAATTTAGATGAAATGGTAAAGTGAGGGGTAAAAACTACTTTATAATTACTTTTCACGTAATTCAAGTAGGGTATTAGTGTTTTAACTCATTTTTTGAGCATGTATTCTCATTTCTAATTTGTTTGGTGGAGCTATTGAACAGGTAGTATGACCGTCAAAAGAACATAGTGTTGATGGTGAATCGAATATCAATAACCATTATCACGAGCAGTTTTTATGCAAAGTTCAAGCTCATTAAAAATTAAACCTAAGCAATGAGAAAATGTTCCCCCAGAGTTCAAGCTCATTAAAAAATGAACCACCTCCAATAAATAACCATTGTGAATGCATTATCATCATCTTTTTGAGCTTTGGTCATGTTCTTACCATCACCTCCACTCTGTTTAAGCCGATCATACACCTCATTTTGATTGTTTACCCTTTTGAGGAACAATTGCAACGAGTGATTCTATTAGCCATCAATGTGACACTTTTTTTATTGGAAAATTCCAAACCTTACCTGGACTGAACTGCTACCCGAAAATATCACTCGTTCCTCAAAAAATGAGTCTCCTTTAAGCTCTTTTCATCTAACTTGTAAAATATGAAAATATTACGGACCAATTGGCCTCTCCAGCTCATTAAAGCTATGGGAAGTGCTATCCCTCCTCTATATTTTAATCTTCTTCGACCTGAGGGATTATTACACAAAAAGATTGAGCGCTTGTCTTGTTTGGCTCATTAAAACTATCGAAAATTCATCCCTCTTGTATTATTTTATACTTTTTTGGACTTAAGGGACTATATGAAGAAAAAAGATTATTGGAGTTTCCTTTCCATCACTTTTTAGACTCTCTAAAATTGAAAAAGGACCGAGTTATCTTTGTCGTTAAACTTGTTAAAACCAATAGTGAAAAACTTGTCCATATAGACAAGAATGAGTTTCACTATCGCTAGGCTCGTTAAAACATAGCGACGGGATTGCTCGATGGGAAAATTATAGAACAAGCATATGTTATCCTCCTTAAGCTTGATAAAAATAAAGAGATACTAGTCAGTGATGACTGGGGAAAAATTGGGAAGAAAACTTGAAGAAACTTTATTGGTAGCAAAGTTGCTCTTGAACATGACACTTTCACTCCATCACCATGATTGAGTCGGGTTGGGATATTCCATTCACTGGTCATATTACCATTGGTCCATCGTACCATCCATCTTTGGCGTTAACGCTATCAATCCATTTCAGTGTCGCCAATATGTTCAAGAGAAGTCGCTCAGAGAATTCACCAACCCATCTTGTGTCTCATCCGCTGCAATACATTTATGCTCCATTCTTTCATGACCGCCACCCTGAACCTTGTATCATAAGATCGTTTTCACCCCCACAAAGTCATTTGCTCCATTTTGTGTCGTAGATGCGGGATTCACTAAGGCCCTCCTACGACGGGTCACTTCTTGTCGACATCAGCTCATTATCTAAGAAGTCGACCTAGGAACAACCCTTTCAGTACTTTGAAGCTTGCATGCCTCAATGGCAAGTTTCTCACTTCCGGCGACAGGTTTACATCAATGGCCTTCGACCAAAAGATTTTGCATGGTGTTCGATGCCAAGTCCCTTTTTCATACCACGTGAATTGTACTGTCATACCTTGAGGGTCATCATCATTATTAGTGATTCCTCTCGCGCCTGTTAGCAGCTTACATCATTGGTTGGTAATGAGGTGATGTCTTTCCAGTTCGACTCCAGAACATCGTTTCACATGGATCGACTTGTACTTTAAGCGAATATTGAACGAGTTTGAAGACCTCAGATCTAGTTTCATCCATCCGAGCTACGATATATTCAGGAAAATAAAGACATCAAATGTACATCTTGCTGCAAAGATGATCATCCAAATGAAAGGATGATGGCTCTATCAGAATCATCATTCTGCCACACAAACGGTTGTCCGTCCTATGTACATGAAAATGAATTTATAAAGTTGAGCATGGGAATTCCCACCTCAGCTAGATCATGAAAGTATTATGAGGATAATGTATTGTATTACAGGTCACCTTCCAGTTCAAAAAACCTTGGATCCTCATGATAAATAATTTCACTCAACATCAAAATATTTTTGACCACGTGCTTTAGGGGGCAATTGTTATAGACCACTCTGACATGGTCCTTACACTAGTACCAAGGCTACAGACAACAATTCTTTGAAGCACAACATTCCTCTATTCCTTGGCTTCCACTGAGTGTTCAATGTGGACCGTCATTGACCATGCTTCCCACCATTTCTAGACACATCAGAGATTGCAGAACAGCTCACCAGAGACCCAGCTCAGCAGGAGCTTCCTCATCTCAGGGAGGAACTCAACGCAATGGGGACCATTGCTTCCTAAGGGGGGAGGAATGATCAAGGTGGATGTTGGTGGCCACCCAGCTATCCCATTTGGACCCCCAGAACTGTCTCTTTTAGTTTTTTCAGTTTCCTAAATTGTAGCATAGTTTACTATTTTTAGCAATTTTTGGGGTCCTCAACTTTCGAAGCCGTTTTGAAGCACTAAACGACATTTTCTGGGCACTTTGGGGGAAACATGGGTCCATAGATACATGTTTCCCTTCCGAAAGTGGTAGTTCTTAGATAGATCTTTCTAACGAGCTATCGTACGCATCAAACGGAGATCGTATGCCAAAGTTATGACCTCCGGAAATTGATGTACCAATTTACCCAAACAGGGCCCACAATGTGACGTTTCATCTTCTAGGTTTAGGTTTTGGGATGTGAAGGGTTTTACATTATTTCTCAACAATAAATAGGCCTTCGAGCCTCATTGTAACACAGTTCATAATAGTTCAGAGGCATGTAGACACCACATCTCTTCTCAGAGATAAGCTACCATCGCCCTAGCTGGGGTATTTCCATTTCTGGTTGTAAGCATATTTTAGTATTTCCCATTAATTAAATGAAGTATTATTTCCACTGCATATTTGTGTATATGGTTATCTCTATAATTTTTTGCATTCCTATTTAAATCTGGATCAAGGCAGCTTGTGTGAGGGCGTGCCCGCCCAGCTTGCGCAAAGAATCTTGGTTATCACACGGAGGTGTGAGAAGTTGTAAAATTTGGTTAAGTATGAAACTTGGTGTTTCCCAAGTATACTTGTAAAGCTTTGTAACCGTGAAAGATTGTATAATATACTATTCGGGCAGACTCATTGTTCAGGGAGTAGCCCCTCCTTTTATACTGTGCAATTGCGTTCTCTTGTATAATTGCTGATGATAATGAATGTGTATGGGTGTTGAATGGTATAAAGGAAACATAATAATCACTTAGTTGAGAAACACAAACTAAGTAGGACAAGTGGTTAGGTGTAGTCCATGAACATAATTATTGGTGAAAAGAAAGTGTTCGGTGGTGCTGCACCTTGCCAAGAGCGGTTGAAAGACTACCGTCAGCCTGGGGGCATGCCAAGGACCTTTGGCCCATTGCGATTGTGATCTATTGATCAGCGACTAGTAATCTAAGCTGTCAGATTAGGAAATAGATCAATGACCAGGACTAAATTGGTGATTAGTGGATCGACGATTCCCCGTGACAGGGCCATTGAACAGTGCGATAGTGACATACGAAGCAATCTGGACCATCCGATCAAGGAACAGATCAATGTTCTAGATCTAATCGGCAGATCGACAATCGACAGAATGGCATATCAGTGATTGGCAATTGAAGATTCCCGATAGATAGGGAAAACAACATCAGCAATAGTGATCGGCGATAAGGATTAGGCCTAATGGATTTATAGGTCTCATTCGATATATTTTTAGGTCTGGCCTTTCGAATTTTTCAATTTTTTTCAATGTTTTTGTGGATATCGCTTGAGCCAAAAAATGTTATTTTGAAGGGTTTTTTGTGCCCACAGACCCTTCCACCTGAACGGTTTCCATTCTAATAAAACTGACCTTTGATTGTTAAGTGGCCTTATCTTAAATGAAACATATTAAAGCTCAATGATTGGAAAAAGTACAGGGGAGAGGATTTTTAGAACATTGTTCGAGGCAGGAGAGCTTTCAGGTGGTCGATAGTGCATTTTGTCTAATTTGGAAAACTTTTAGATGTTTTCAGCCCCTCCGAATGCGATGGAAACATTGGTGCTATCCATTTCTCCATTTGATTTCTTCTTTTCTTAGCCATCTTCCAGAATGGAGGTATAAGCCTCTTTTGATGTATTGGTGACTGTATTCTCTTCTTTTCATGTGATTTAATATATGAAGGCCTCCCCATTGATCAAAGTAGGGCCTGAAGACTAGTCCGAGTTGGACGATCTTTGTTGTCAAGTCTTGGTGTCTTCTTCTCACGCTTTTATGTGTTTTTTTCTTCTTTCTGGTGTGCACATTAAAATTCTGTGTTAAGCTGAAATTATTACATGTGATTCTTTTCATACATCTATAAGCAAAGATCCCTGGATCAAGTGGTATCAGAGCAAGACTTTTTAGATTTGAATTGCATGTTTGTATGCTAACAAGAAACTCGGCTTAGAAACAAAACCACATCTGAAACCATACCCACTTGGATGGATACATGATAAAGCGAAAATGAATGTAACCAAGCAGTATAAAACCAAATATGTAATCACTACTAAGCTAGTATATGAAGTATAACTGGATGTAATACCATTGGATATTTGTGGCATGGTGTTAGGGAGCCCATGTCTGTATAACAGAAAGGCAGTGTTTTTCCATCATGAAAACAAATACCAAATCACAAATGATGGGGTAGAATACATAGTAAGGTCGCATCAAAATAAAATCAATGCCAACCTTGTAAGCACTAGACAAATGAAAAGACTGGTGAATTCCAATAAGGGTGGCATGCTTATGGTTGTAAGGGAAAAAGAGGAAGGATTCGCTGATGCTTTCCAAGGCTATGATCAAGAACATAAACATGAATTATTTCAATTAATTTCTAATTATGATGAACCGTTTTAGGAACTGAAGGGATTACCTCCGAAGAGGGAAATCCAACATGAGGCCCATTTGCAACATGACACTCCTTTGCCAAATATTGGCATGTACAGGATGTCGACTATTGAGATGGAGGAAATCAAGAAATAAGTGGAGGAATTGCTAGAACAAGGGGTCATAAGGCTGAACACCTCTCTGTGTGGCTTACCAATTGTCTTAGTCCCAAAGAGAGATGGCACGTGGACAATGTGTGTGGATTACCGCACACTAAATAAGACAACAGTGAAAAATCGCTACCCTCTTCCACGCATACATGATTTATTAGATCAGTTAAAGAATGTTGTTTATTTGACAAAATTGGATTTGTGTAGTGGTTATCACCAGATTCGAATTGCAAAGCAAGATATGTGGAAAACTACCTTCAAGACCAAACAGGGGTTGTTTGAATGGATGGTGATGCCATTTGCACTTTGCAATTCTCCAACCACTTTTACGAGGGTCATGAATGATCTCTTTAGGCCTTTCATTGATGAATTTGTTCTTGTATATTTAGATGATATACTTTTCTTTAGTAAAAGTTGGGCTGAACATGTGTTTCATGTAAAGAAAGTTCTTCATGTATTGAAGAAAGAAAGCCTCTATGTAAAATTGTCAAAGTGTGAGTTCTGGAAAACCTCTTTGGGTTACCTAGGTCATATTGTTGGTCATGGTCAGTTAAAAATTGATCCCTCTAAAGTTGAAGCAATTGTAAATTGGCCTAAGCCTACTAGTGTAACAGAGGTCCGCAACATTTTAGGTGCAATCTAGTATTGGAGGAGATTTATTGCTAATTTCTCTATACTGCAGCACCTTTGCACACCTTGACAAGTGTGAAACAAGTCTTACAATGGGGAGGAAGACATAGAAATTCCTTCAAAATATTGAAGGGAAAGATCAGCACCGCGCCAGTCATAGACTTACCTGATCTCCAATAGACATTCGAGATCGAAATTGATACAAGTGGTTATGCCATGGGAGCTGTGCTTATGCAGCAAAAGAAGCTAATTTGTTACCATTCTGAGAAGTCTTCTCAAGCTATGATAAACTATCCCACTTATAACAAGGGGATTTATGCCTTGGTGCAGAGTGTGAAAAAGATGAAACAGTACTTTATCGGCAAGGAGACCATCATCCATATGGATCATCAAGACTTCCATTACCTTCAGTCACAAACCAAGTCACAACAATCTCGTCATTTCAGGTGGATGGGTGTTCTTTAATAGATTCATCTGGTAATAAAGTATAAGAAGGGTGCTAGCAATAAAGCGGCCAACATGCTATCTCACCCTCCTATTTTTTCTTCTATTATTTTGCGTAATGCTTCATTACCTTTTGAGATTTATGTTGAACAATATGCTAATGATGATGACTTCAAGGAGATTTATGCAAAACTCTCCCATGGTTCACACGTGGACAACTATCACTTGCAGGGGAAACTATTGTATCACCTTGGTAAATTGGGTATTCCCACAGGGGAAAGAGTACATGTAATTCGAGAGGCCCACACTAGTCTTGTGTCGAGACACTTTGGTGTCGAAAAGACTTTATGTCATGTACAAGGATTTTGTTTTAGGCCTCATATGAAAAACATTGTGGCTTGCTATGTAAAGGGTTGTGTGATGTGTTATCTTTCAAAGCCCTCTAATAGAAACCTCGGGCTTTGCACACTACTCCATATTCCAAGTCATCCATGGGAAAGTGTGTCAATGGACTTTGTAGGAGGTTTTCCTTTGTCTAGAAAGAGTCGCAACTACATATATGTTTTCGTTGATAGTTTTAGAAAGATGTGTATTCTTATGCCTTGTAAAAAGTAGGTCACTGCAGAGGAGCTTGGTTCTCTTTTCTTTCTGCATGTTTGGGTCCATTTTGGGCTATCCACATCAATTGTGTCAGATCAGGACTCTTGCTTTCTGAGAGAGTTTTGTACTAGCTTATGGAAGATGAGGGACACCAAACTGAAAAGAAGCATGGCATTCCATCCACAGACTGACGGATAGATAGCGGTTGTCAACCACACCGTGGTACACATGTTACAAGGCTATTGTGTAAAACATCACAAGTTGTGTGATGAACATCTCCCATATGTACAATATCCTACAATGGAGCAGTGTGTTCAACTACGCAGTATTCAACATTTGAGACATGCTTTGGTTACCTGCAAAAGGACCTTTTTGGTATGGTCTTTGGAAGGGAAGATGGCTCCAGTGGATGTAATTGTAGGACAAATATC
Organism: Pinus taeda; assembly: GCA_000404065.3. Taxonomy (NCBI): domain Eukaryota; kingdom Viridiplantae; phylum Streptophyta; class Pinopsida; order Pinales; family Pinaceae; genus Pinus; species Pinus taeda. The sequence goes on along the minus strand of APFE031576056.1, from coordinate 92,788 downwards.
AACAGTTCATTTAGCGAATCTAGCTGATTCATCAAGCAGTACAAGAGCAGTTGGAGAAAAGTCAAGCCCGTTATAAGGATCGACTCGACAAACACCGTGTCAACCACCAATTCCAAGTGGGCGAGAAAGTGTGGGTCCACATAATCAAGGATAGGATGAGGGGAGAAGGGAAGAAGTTGCGAACCATCGGGTATGATCCATTCATCATATTGGAGAAGATTGGAAATAATGCCTTTTGTCTTAATTTGCTGATATATATGGAGATGTACTCAGTAGTGAATGTAGAGAACCTAAAGCTGTATGAACCTCCATTGATCATGGACACCAATGAGATGGACACAGTTACTACAGTTGATGATTTTGCTCTAAAATATCTTGATGAGTTACCTGAAGACAACATCCTTGACAGAAGTACCAAGACTTCATGGCGAGGAGATGTGTAATACCTTCAGGTTGGTTTCAAGGGAATGCACCCCAACAATGCCAAATGGTTGGAGAAGGAAAAGGTGAGCGAACAATTCCCTCACTTGCCAATTGACTAATGCAAGCTTTTGGCAGTCCAAAAGCTCCTCAATGGGGAGGATTGATCGAGGTGGAAATTCAGATATAATCACATGGAAATGCTCAAAATTCAAAGTGGCAGAAAAGCAGGTATCTTGACATCAAATCGAAGTGCTCGTCACCCTGATTCCAATGGTGTGAGCAGCACTCCAATCCAAGTCCAGATGATGAATTTGTGGCAGAAAGAAGGTTGCCTTGCTCCTTTGGAAAATGAGGCATTTTCTCCTAAAAATGGGTTTTTTGCCTTTAAAAGGGAAACCGCATTGGAAAACATGCAAAGGGAGGAATTAAGAACCCGCAATCAGCAATCGTCGATCTACCGGCTCAGAGGAAGGTAGGCAATCAATGATATCGGGGACTTCAAACATGCAATGTAGCGATCACAAATATCGACATCAGCGGATGGGGTCATGGAACACAAGGCACAAGACCAGGCACTTTGAGACATTACGATTGCGATGTGGTGATCAACGACGAGTAAGCTCAGCCATTGGATCGGGAAACAAATCAACTACCAGGATTAAATGGGTGATTGACAGATCGACAATTCCCCACAACAGGGCCATTGAATAGTGTGATACTGACATGCCATGCAATCTGGACTGTCCAGTCAGGGAACAAATCAGTGGTCCATATCTAATCGGTGGATCGACGATCGACGATCAGAGATTCCCGATAAACAGGGCTGATGACATCAGCGATAGTGATCGATGATAAGGATCGAACTTGATGGATTTATAGGTATGATTTGATATATTTTGAGGTCTGGCCTTTCAGGTTTTTCAATTTTTTTCAATGTTTTCGTGGATATCGCTTGCACCGGAAAAAGGCTATTTTTAAGGGTTTGTTGTGCCCGCCGACCCTTCCACCTGAATGGTTTCCATTCTAACAAAACCGACCTCGTATTATTAAGCAACCTTGTCCTAAATGAAACATATAAAATCTCGATGATTGGAAAAACTATGGGGGAGAGTATTTTCAACATGTTGTTCGAGGCAGGAGAGCTTTCATGTGGCCGATAGTGCATTTTCTTTGATTTGGACAAGTTTTAGATGTTTTCAGCCCCTCTCAATGCCACTGAGGCATTGGTTTTGTCCATTTCTCCATCTGATTTTTCTTTTACTCAGTCATCTTTCAGAATGGAGGTATAAGCCTCTTTTGATGTAGTGGTGATTGAATTCTCTTATTTTCATGCCATTTAATATATGAAGGCCTGACCGTTGATTGAAGCAGGGTCCAGAGACGTAGTCTGAGTTGGGCAAACTCCATTATCAAGAGTTGGTGTCTTCTTGTCGTGCTTTTATGTGTTTCTTTCTTCTTTCTTGTGTGCACATTAGAATTCTGTGTTAAGCTGCAATTCTTACATGTGATTCTTTTCATACATCTATAAGCAAAAGATCCCTAGATCAACATAACACCTATATTTTTGCATTAGGTGACATATTTTTAACATTAGTATGTTCATTATAAATGTTTAGAGATAGTTTCATATTTGTGCCTAGTATTATTTATTTTTGAGGAATATTATGATAATATTGGGAAGATTATGAAGATTTGGAGGAGGAGATAATCTAGGGACTTGGTCCGTACTACAACAGGATCAATATTGGATAATAAATGAACAAAATATCATGAAATCATTCACAAATTCTAGAGCTCCAGTGCTTGAGAAAATCTAGGAATGCATTTCCTCTCATTTACTATCGATTTGTAGTGTTGAAAACTAGATCCACTATTTGAGGGATTTTGCAGTGGAAAACTTCCTCCTTTCAAGGAAAATTCCTCCTCGTCATTTTTTATAAATAAAAATTCAAATTTTCCTCTAGAGGCATGTATTTTTTAGTCTTCTTGTAGAGAGAACTTGTATTTTTGCAACTCCACTTTCATTTCTAGTAGCCATGTACTTGGATTCATCCAAATAATGAAGTTTGGTGCCATTTTTGGCTTTTAAAGCTTGGTATTATTCATATTACTTTGATTATCCTTGGGCTTCGAAATCCCAAGAGCCTCATAGCCTTTTATATAATTTCATTTTTTTCTTTTCGCTTCTTATTCACATGCATCTCTTATTCTTGTTTTTAATATTTCTGCATTTAGTATTGATGCTTATTTTTCGGTAGGATTAAGTTAAATAGTTGAACTAATTTATTTTGCGGGTTATTTACAGAGTCACAAGCATGATGTATGCTTATAAAAGCTTTGAAAAATCACCTTCATCATTAAGCTACTTGGATTGGTTTACTAGTTCACAAATCTAGAAATTTTGGAACTCCCTTTAGCAAAATAGTAGTAATTTTCTGCTTTTTTTTAGAATTTGTTATTGAGTTTCATTTGAGTTGATTACACTTGGATTAGGTCATAAAAAAAATTAATTTAATAACAAGATTCATCCCATTTCATTTTCACTTGATCAGGGTAGACGTTTGATAGGTTGACTAACTCAGTAGCTCTTGAATTTCATGTTTTTACAGTAGTAATTTTCTATTATTTTTTAGTACACGTTAATATGAGTATTTTGGAGTGATTCCACTTGGAATGGAGACCTAATACATGCTACTTAATAACAACAAAATTTCCATTTCATTTAAATTTGATTTACTCGAGAATTTATCAAGATTCTCACTCATGTAGAATTACAAGCATGATGTATGCTTATAAAAACTTTGAAAAATCACCTTCATCATTAAGCTACTTGGATTGGTTTACTAGTTCACAAATCTAGAAATTTTGGAACTCCCTTTAGCAAAATAGTAGTAATTTTCTGCTTTTTTTTAGAATTTGTTATTGAGTTTCATTTGAGTTGATTACACTTGGATTAGGTCATAAAAAAAATTAATTTAATAACAAGATTCATCCCATTTCATTTTCACTTGATCAGGGTAGACGTTTGATAGGTTGACTAACTCAGTAGCTCTTGAATTTCATGTTTTTACAGTAGTAATTTTCTATTATTTTTTAGTACACGTTAATATGAGTATTTTGGAGTGATTCCACTTGGAATGGAGATCTAATACATGCTACTTAATAACAACAAAATTTCCATTTCATTTAAATTTGATTTACTTGAGAATTTATCAAAGATTCTCACTTTCCTTCACCAGTTTTGATAGCCACTGCAGCTTTGACTTACTCTAGATGAATAATGACCCCTAGCCTCTAAATACATGATCCACAAAGAGAAAACATCACTTAAGATTTTCCTTTTTACCCCTGCAATGCATCTAAACAATTTGGGTTAATAGAGAGGCTTATGAATTGGATAGCACAATAATGATTTCCTTGATTGCCACATGGAGTATCTAATGAACTCTAGCAATGGATCTAACCTCTTTGGAATGCAATGGAATTTATCAAAGATTCTCACTTTCCTTCACTAGTTTTGATAGCCACTGCAGCTTTGACTTACTCTAGATGAATAATGACCCCTAGCCTCTAAATACATGATCCACAAAGAGAAAACATCACTTAAGATTTTCCTTTTTACCCCTGCAATGCATCTAAACAATTTGGGTTAATAGAGAGGCTTATGAATTAGATAGCACAATAATGATTTCCTTGATTGCCACATGGAGTATCTAATGAACTCTAGCAATGGATCTAACCTCTTTGGAATGCAATGATTAATTACATTCCCTTTCCTTCGTGCATGTTAGATTAGTTTTCTTTCTTTATTCTTAAGTTAAGACTAAGTTCCCGTTTCAATGCGAACTTCACATCTTGCAATTAGGTTATTGTTTGATTTGGATTTCTACAATTATGATTAGTGTTTACATTTGCACAAATAGCATTTCTATTTCTACAATTAGTTTAAGTTAGATTTCACGATATTCATTTCATTGCATGAGATAAACAAAGAATGCCATGTTACTTATTACATATATAATTTCTACACCTCTTAAATTTATATAAACCTCAAATTGATCATTTTAATTGATATTCTTGGAAGTTGAAGCATATATATTTTTTTAACATAAATATTAACAAAGATAAACACAAGTAAGTCTATATTTTTTGTAACATAAATAATAACAAAGATAAACCTAAGTAATTATTATAATTTAATTCAAAACTTATCGAACATGATCTTGTGTGAACCCACTAATTTACATGTATAACTTTCACAATTTTTAACAAAAATTATTTAATAAAAAAAAGCACGAACCGATTATTGTAGTTCTTGATTTTTCAGCGTTCAATGATATTTTTGTTGGACAAGTTGTTTCCAATTGCCATATTTTTATTTTTAAAATGTTCTCCTATGCTTTATATCCACAAGTTAAAGCACATTAAGAATTTGTAGTGTGTTTGATATGAAGTGTTGATGGTGCAAAACAATCGATTTTATATATCATGTAGTATTTATTTTCAATTTATCTTATCACAGTAAAGAGTTGACTCTTGGGTAGGTCAACTAGATATTGCTGTAAGGGGAATATTATATTATTTTTTTGTTTTAATGTTCGGTGAGGCTTTTGTCGTAAAAGTTACTTACCCTTCACCATCATGCTCTTTAAAAACTAGTTATACAAGGCTGCGCATGCTTTATATAAAGTTAAAGTTGTTCAGCCGTCAAAACATTCAATTTTATATGATTACATATGGGATTTATGTTCAACTTATTGTACGAGGACCTAGATTTTATAATTGCTCTTTGTTAAATCACCTGGCTTTACATTGCAGGGTAATATTTATATTAATTTATAGGATTCATGCGGTAGTTATCAGGCACCCCAATATGATTCTGGGTCTCTCATTTATTCAACATTAACGGAAAGCTGAGAAAACTATTAGACTCTTCTACATCAAAAAGCGGATGTTCACATGGGAGTGTTCCTGAGACTTAGGAATAGTCAGTGCCGAAGATGCTTCAGGTAGACATATAATACTTATTCCAAGATTCCTCCAATTTATCCTTTTTTATAGTTCATAGTCGGCCAAATATTATTTATAACTTGGATCTTTTAAACTTCTATATGGATTCAAGTATGACAATGATCGGGATCCGTTCATTTTGGATATTCCTTTCACGCTTTTCGTCGTATGTGATACATAGGCATGTGTGACTGGAGACTGCAAGTTGATGAGTTCAGTTTTAGAAATAATAGCGAGCCCTTTACAATAAAGTCTACAGTGCACATGGAATCAGCTGCAAATTGCGTACCAGGAATCATCGATGTACTTTGAAGTTGGACTCTCAGTGGCTTTGTTGTAAAAATAGTGGAGGTTTCAGTTTTTGTCCCCCGCTTGAGTTAGGAAAAGAATAAATACGACCTCGAAATCCCGTGGTAAAGTTATAACAGAAATACAACACTTAAGTAAATTCTTTCATTACAAACCATAAAAAGGCATGGAGAATGAAACTGTAAGTATCCATGGTCTAGTGCCAATTCCGAAAATGTGTAAACAGAAATGGCGCCGATTTAACATTAACATTAACCACCCTACGAAATATGTTTTGATGGCATTAAATGTCCTCGTTCCTTACTCTATCCTAGTCTTTCTCTTAAAAAATATAAATATAGAATAATAGAGGAACCCATTCCCTAAGTCGTTCGTCTCTGCCTTGCTTCGAAGATCGAAGTTTCGTTCCGCCTTCACAAGTTTTGAATGTCGACTAGTATAGAAGTGGGTATTTTTATATCAATTATAGATTTCTGGGAATATTCTAATTTAAAATGTATAATATTGAAGCAAGTGTTTTATAGATTTCTGGAGTATTCAAATTTATTAGTTAAGAAATGTTCAGTTGTTTGACCGTTTTAGATTTTTAAATATTTCGAAAACATAAATTAAACAATTTCAAGTAAGTTTGTTCGGTGATCAAACTGTTCAGATGTTTTATTTCACACGTTTTCAACTTTAAACTGAATAGAATAAAGTAAGTTTATTAAATGATAAATTTTTGAGATAGGATGTTTTTAAAATTGTAATCTTTTTAATTTAAATTTTACTTGATATGAAGTTACCTATTGTTTCATATGCCATTAAGCGATCGAATTTGACATTCCTATTACGCGAAGGTACGTTGAAAACACTTACGGGTCAATCATAAAAGTTACAAATTTATTGAAAACGATAAATTCGTTGACTGTAATGGGTTTCAAATTCCACTTCTGTCTCAGCTCATCTTGTAGTGTTGAGGTGGTGTTACTTTAGGAATTTTAAAATGGTAGATTCATTGTGTAGTGTTGCAGTAGTGTTACTTTAGTCATTTTAGAATGGTAGATTAAAGGTTTATTGTATATTAAAATTTTAACTTGTGGTTATTATTTTTATAAATTAATGTAATAGTATAATATAAATATAATAATAATTATCTTTTAATATTATAAATTATTTTAGATATATAGGAATATCTCACTACATACAAATGTGGGAAGTTAATTAGTTGGAGAACATATCTTAAACTAACAAAATCTAACCACCACCTATAAAATAACAATTTCTACTTTTAAATGACCAATAATCCTAACACTCATCACACACAAACTAACTAGGAACCACATACTCCAATACTTTTAGTGATTTCTTGGCTCAATCTTAATCATTGGATGAGCTCCTCAACATCTTACTCCAAATACTTATGTTTGAATTGAAAAACATTGTAATCAATAAAGTCCGTATCCTAGTACTATAAGCATATATTTTCATCACTTAAACATTAAGTGAATTGTGGAAATCCATATAGAGGAACAAGGATGTAGGAGCATTAGTGCTTCTAAATAATCAAGCCTTTTGGTGGAGAAAGTTTCTAAAAGGGAGACTTGACATTTTGATAAGAATCCATATTCTTCCTTGTAAATATTGTATTTAGTTGATTTATTCTAGGAAATCTAAGTGAATGAGTCATGATTCCAGAAGTTGTTTGGATGGGTAAGATTTTGTTGATATGTTAAAATCAAATCTTCCTTGTAAAACATGAAATATAAGGGATAGATTGAGTGATTTTAAGGTTTAGAAAAATTAAATATATAGACTCATTTATGGGTGATTTATGGAGTTATTTTAGGATCTAGAAAAGTATGTGATGTTTATAAATTCTATCTATTGTAAGCCTACATGAAAAAAAGAAGGAGAGTAAGTATGAGAAAAAGAGAGGATACCCAAAAGAATGTAGAATTAGGCCAGGAGAGGAATGAAAGTGTTCGTTAGTGAAGATAGATGCGTGTATAGACTTTGATTAATAAATGAAGTTTCATACTTTCTGTGTATGAATTATCCACATCCATGATCACTTGAAGATTCCTATCTATGTGAAATATGAGTTAACATGAATTTTCGTCTCTAAATTAGTGTGTCTTTGGAATACAATTGAGCTTACGAATGCGAGTTATATTGAAGTTAATGAAATATATGCAACATCTATAATAGAAAATAGTGCATCTGTGTGAGAAAACATAAGAAAATTAAATGATATTTGTAAGACTTGTTTAGACTAGAGTTGCATATAATTCCATTTAAAATTGTCTTTAAGATCGAAGATTGAGTTTGGCTAGAATCTATTTAGGTCTCAAATTCTATAGAAGTCTCGATGAATTAGATGAATTCAGTGACGAATTATGGATTTCAGTGTGAATAAATGTAGAAAAATAAGTAGAGGACTTGTTGATGATAAACAATTTTCACTGTGTGGATTAGGAGGCATCTGTGTGAATATCCTACAGAATGAGAGAGTTATAGAAGTAGGTGTATGAGCACCTTCAACTCAACAATGCATCAACATCTCAAATAAGGAGGTTATAATTTTGCAAGAAAAGTAATATTTTCTTGCATCAGAGTGGTATGAGAGATTATAGATCTATGAGTAGAAATTTCATGTTTACAAAGAAACTTGGACAAGGAAATTAACAAGTTGAATTGATAGGAGGCATGGTTGCATTAGTGTGGATGTTCAAATGAAGTCAAACAAAAAGGTAAATGGTTTTTATTTTTTCAAGTTATTTCTAAGAGAAAATTTTTATTACAACTATACTAAGGATGGTTAAAATACGAGGATTGTAGCCAATAAAAGAGGATGATTTCAAATTTTTTTGCAAAGAATATTTAGAAGTTATAGCCAAGGTTGGAAGGAGGAGTAATAGTGGATGTTCTTAGAGGAGGTGAGGATTTTCAATAGCATAAAAGGAGAAGAGAAACTCAAGAGGTTCTATATGAGAGAACCAATAATACCAAAAGGTTTCCTTCAGAGATGACTTCGTAAGGCATCATAACATGTTAAGGAGTAACTTGTTATTGCAAAGGCTTGGATGTAGTGTACAAATGGACATGGTAAATTCAACTAATAAATTATGAAGATGGCTACTCATATTCGTAACATGGGTTCAAGAGGAAACCAAAACAACATAAAACAAGATGTCAAATAAAATGACATAAAGGGAAGGATGAGCTGAGTATTCTTCAGAAGAAGATTCCACATGTTGATCTAGTATAGGAATCCCCCCTTCAAGATGTGGATTCTGATTTTCAAATTCTTGAAATGATTTTGTTTTTGTGAATCTGTCCAAGTGATCAAGTTGCCGCTCAACAACATTGTCAGATTTGGACGATTCAAGAAAAATTACATCTCTAGATATAAAAAACTTTTTATTTTCTTCATCATAGAGGCGGTATTCTTTGGAGGTATTTGAATACCCCAGGAAAATACACTTACGACTTCTAGCACCAAGTTTGTTTCTATGTACCTTTGGTATCAAAGCATAACAGGTGGAATAAAAAATCCTTAGATGTTTTACCGAAGGAACATGTCCATACCATAATTCATAAGGAGTATTGTTTCTTATAGCATTAGATGGACATCTATTCTTTATATATGCAGCACATAGAACAGCATCAACCCAAAACATTATCTTTACATTTTTGAAGAAAATCATGGATCGTGCCATATTCAAGATTGTTCTATTCATTCTTTCAGCTACGCCATTCTGTTGGGGATTATAAGGCACAGTTGTTTGATGTTTGAGCCCATGTTGGAAAAGATAGTTTTCAAATTCATTTGATGTGTATTCTTTTCCATTATCAGTGTGAATAGACCCAATATGAGATTGTGCATCATTTTCATTCCATTTATGAAAATTCTTGAATGTTTGAAAAGCATCAGATTTGTTCTTCAATAAATAAACCCAGCACATTTTGGTGTAGTCATAAATAAACGTCATGATATATTTATTTCCATTTGCAGAAGGAATAGGCATTGGACCACATAAATCTGAATGAATGAGTTCAAGTTTCCTATGTGCTCTTGAATGTGAATC
>APFE031576056.1:50143-70773 GCA_000404065.3 Pinus taeda | reverse complement strand
ATATGGTCCTTACACCATTACTAAGGCTATGGGAGACAATGCATTTGAGCTCAACATTTCCCCATTCCTTGGCCTGCACCCAGTGTTCAATGTGGACTACCTTCGGCCATACTTTCCACCATTACTAGACACATCCAACATTGCAGAACAGCTCCAGCCCATAGAATTAGATCCAGATTGCATGGAACAACCTGCAACTGATCGGATCATGGACATACAAATCAAGAACAATGGCCAACAGAATATCCAACTGTATCGAGTTGTCAAAGTAGGCCAACTCCTTCAGCAAGGCAAGTGGTTCACCATGGAACAGGTTCAGCAGAAGTTTCCTCATCTCATGGAGGAGCTCAATGTAATGGGGACCATTGCTTCCTAAGGGGGGAGGAATAATCCAGGTGGATATTGGTGGCCACCTGCGAGGTCCACCTGGACCCCCACCATTGTCTTTCTCAGCATTTTCAGTTTCCTTAATTGTAGCACAACTTACTATTTTTAGCAGTTTTCCGGGTCCTAAACTTCCGGAGCCGTTTTGAGGCCCTAAACGACGTTTTTTGGGGAATCTGGGGGAAACACGAGACCATGGAACATGGATCGTGTTGCTGTTCCAACAATGATAGTGCTCGAATAGATCTTTCTAATGAGCTATTGTACGCGTCAAACGGAGATCATATGCTTAAGTTACGACCCCGGGAAGTTGATGTACCAACTTACTCCCAAACGGGGCCCACAGTTTGGCGTTTCATCTCCTAGGGTTAGGTTTTGGAATGTTAAGGGTTTTCATTGTTTCTCAACAATAAATAGGCCTTCGAGCCTCATTGTAACACAGTTCAGAGGCATGTAGCCATCACATCTCTTCTCAGAGATAAGCTACCATCGCCCTAGCTAGTTTATTTCCATTTCTGATTGTAAGCATGTTTCAGTATTTTCCATTAATGAAATGAAGTATTATTTCCGCTGCATCTTTGTGTATATGGTTATCTCGGTAATTTGTTGTGTTCCTGTTTAAATCCATATCAGCCATACATAACAGACATAGAAAAAAAATTTCTTTCAATTTTTCCACCACCTACACCACCTCCTCATGATTTTAATCCTCTCCTTTGACCCTTTCTAACTTTCCCTCAATTCCACATGCAATATAACGTTTCAAAGAATAATTAAGTGACTGCTACATGAGGAAAATTTCAAACACATATTTAATTAAATTAGAGTTAAACAATGGATCTAGTATTTCAAAGTAACCAAAAAACTCAATTCAACTGATGTCCTTGTTATAAATTATTTCCAATTTTAGTGAAATATGTGTTTCTTGTAACAGTGTGTACAGACTGCTATAGGAGGAAAATTCCTCTCGTAGCAACGTGTATAGTCACATCAAATCCCAAAACCAATTTTTTTTCACCCACAAAGAAAGAGATCCAGCCACCTTGAGCACCATGAAGCCATTTTTGAAGTGATAAGGAGCACACCATCAAATAATCCATCCACTTCAGCAACAACAAATTGGAAATTGAAGAGGTACTTACAAGATGATGTGAAGACCTGTGCACAAGAAAAATAAGGAAATTAACACCTCCATAGAGCCATTTATCTATTATCAACTTGGCAACATCATGCATGCCTCTCCAGCAATCGCTAAGTAGGTACATGTATGCAATATTCTTCACCTCTTGTCTTGAGTATATTTATGTAAGAAATTTGTTGTCAATGCATGAGAGATGAGGTTTTATAAGCTAAGGATGGGTCAACAGTCTTGACGACCCTCAACCAGTTAAGTGTAGCTAACTCCCTCACTCATGCAATTTGGAAAATCCAAATTAATAAGGGTGATGTTTAAGAGTAGTGGGTACAATGGTTAAAACTAGAAATTTGTGCAAAGGCCTGGTTACGAAAGTGATCTGAGTGATTTCCATACAAGGGAATAAAAGTACGAGGGTCAAATTCACTTCCACAATTATGCATTTCCAAGAAACAATTGGGGTAATCCATCAAGGTATCAAATGATGAGCTAGATGAAACTAGTGGCTACCAAGGGTCCTACATCAAATATATAGAGTTGATTTGTAGGTGCTATAGGATTAGACATAACTACTACAAGAGAAACAAGGCTATTACATGATAGATAAAATGTGTGCTATAGGAGGAAAACATTTGCTACAGGACGAAAACATTTGCTACAGGAGAAGATAGTGTGCTACAGGAAATTCTAGATAGTTGCAAAAAGCCTAATTTTTGAGCAATTTTACCTTAGATTTGAAGAGGTACATCTAATATAAGCAGAAGTACACATATTTCTCTGCCATTTGTGGAGAAGAGACCTATGAAACGTCTCATTGATTGAACCAAAATTCTGATAGTAGCTTGAGAATAAAAAATTTAATGAGAATGTTTCTTTTGAGTTAACAAATATAAGAAAGGAAATGGAATTGTTTATGAATTGAGTCTGATGCTTTTGTTCCTTTAACCAGTATGAATAAAACTATTTTTTTACCCCTGTAGTAGATTGGGAGTATTGGTTTGCTAAACTTTGGAAAATCACACTGACAAAACATGGGGGGTAGTAGTGTCAGTTGAAGAGAGTCCACAGACTCAACAATGATGATAATTACCACACATTTTGTGGAGAAATTTAAAAACCTTGTATCATGAGCAAACATTGTGGACATTAATAAGGATATTTTTCTTAAGACACAAGCACAAGCCTGAATAGAACTTGGAGAAAAGTATGGATCTACAGAAGGAGGAGATGGAGAAAAATACGAAGAGAATGGAGCAAGAGAATATACTCTAAAATTTCTTTTGAGGTAGCATGGGACATTAAGGAGGTCAGAAGGGCCATGAATGAGGCATAATTAGGTCACTAAGTTCCATAAACAATGTTATAGATCTGATGATCCAAAAATATAAGATAATAGAAATAAACCCAAGAATAATAAGATCTAAATATAGAATAGAAATGTTTCTTTATTGATATCAAACCATTAAGGTAGGACAACACCATACATTCACTCCTTAAAGAAGGAGAACACTCCATAAGCCATATGCATGTTCATACAATAATTCCTTGACATCTCTCCATGTGGAGTCTCTAGCCTCTATATAGGCCTCATGCATACAATACCATGGGTCATTATCATGGTTCCCTCATACCATCGAACTAATACGATGGGGCCATTACATTATTACTAACTACTTGTGGTCCCTTACATGATATGGGTTAACCACCTTATTTATTACTATGGCCCATCTCATTATTACATTATTCCCTTGGGTACCTCCCTTTGTACCCCATATTATCCCCCTTAGGTATATAACATTCCACCCCCCTTAGCATCTCTCGTCCCTGAAACATGGGAAGAACACAAATAATAAGATCTACTCAAAAGAGTAGTCCACCAATACCATGCATGTGCATCTAGCCATCCAAGGGAAAGGTGAACCCTCGATCTCACTATTGCCTTGCTCACTTGAAATGGAAATTGACCGTGGCAGCTCTTCTGCGTTGATGTGTAGTAGGTGGATCGTCACTACTCAGTGTCCGTCATGGGGGTGTTGTTGTGCTTGTGGTTAATTGGTTTCCATCTTGTTAGTTGTTTTCTTGCGGGGTGATGTGGGTGATGATATGTTGAATTTTTAACCCGCAGTGTCTTTTTCTTTAATTCACCCTTTACTGGAGCCTGACAGTTATCTGGTGCATGTTCTAGTGCTTGCTGTGGTGTCTTATCTTCCAATATTACTTCAACCATTGAGCCCTCATCTGATGTATCAGAACCTATAACCTTTTCTACTTCAGCCTCTATTTGTGTTTGATTATCGATCATCACTGGTTCAGCATCTGATATGTCAGTCCCTAGAACATCTTCTGTTGTAGCCTCCATGTAATCTACCTATTTATCGATGGAAATATCCTGTAATGTAATTTTCTTCCTTTTATACCAGGGCTTCAAGAATTTCTTCTGCGCATTAATATTGATAGTACCCATAGACTCCATCCAAAGATATCCCAAAACAACATCCATATTATCCATCTCTGAAGTATAAAAATCACCATACAACACATAGTTATCCATAGAAATCTTCAAATCCTTCTACACTTGAACATCCTCATCATCCGCCTGTGTATTTTCTATGTGTTTTGCTGAAATTTGCGATTTTTTGGCCAAGTTAACATTGATACAATTATGCTTGCAACTAGGATTTATAGAAACAATGATCCTCTCCTTTTGAATCAATCCATGAACCGACAATAAGAAGATACTAGCCAAAAATAACCCTTTAGGTTTCTTGGTTTCCTTCCTTCCTGTAAAAATAAAATCTTTGCTAGGTTTTTTGGTTTCCTCCTTTATAGAATGAGACTGTTCATCCAAAACTAGTTCTTCTATTTCATCAACACTACATAACTTCAGAAACTCACTGTCAAGTGATTGCCACCATATATAGGCCTCATTTATCAAATAAGACCATATTTTGTCCTTCCAACATCCTGGACAGTCCAACTAATCATATGCTATAAAGTTTCAATAGAGGACCAATCATATTTTCCTTTAAAAAACTTATTTTTATAAGCCATGAAGAGGTTTTTTTTTTTTTTTAACAAATTGCTTACTTGGTGAAAATTTGAAATGGCCATAATTCCCTCAATATTGCTTAGAATCTCTATTATGACCTATTTTTCGGAAATGGAACAACCATTATGTATCTGCTCATGTGATAGAAATCTTGATCTAGGCATTGGAATTTGAGATCAGCGCTACAACTCTCCCATCGTCACCAAAAATTCTGAAAAAAGAGCTGATTTTAAATTAGCGATATCTCCCTCATCCAGACTCTGATTCGACTAATTTCTTTTTTGGAAATCGGGTAATTTTTTAGGAAGAACCTAGATCTACAACTAGCTTTTGTAGATTTTCCCCTAAAATATATAGATCTACTCCGCAAACTCACTACACTGAAAAAATGTCTGCAACACCACTGATTTTTGGATCAACGATATCTCCTTCATCCAGACTCCGATTTGGCTGATTTTTTTTTTTGAAATCTGGTATTTTCTCACAAAGAATCTAGATCTGTAATTATATTTCATATATTTTGCCTGAAAACATATAGATCTAATCTCGAAAATCGCCACCCCAGAAAGTTCCTGCAAAAAATTAAAAAAATTCTCCACTTTTGCCACTTATTATCGCCCTAGATATATAACAGAGGATGAAAGACAATTTTAGTAGGAGATATGATGGTCCTCCAAATTAGACATAAATTAAGGCACATTTGACCATTCTTCACCACATTTTACCTAAGCGAATCTTCAGATACAATGGCATGGAAAAGCTGAAAATTCAAGGTGTCAAAAAAGTAGGAACCTTGAAATCATATCGAAGTGTTCATCACCCTAATTCCAACAGTGCAAACGACACTCTAATCCGAGTCCGAATGATGAAGTTATGGTAGAAAGAAGGTTGCCTTGTTCCATTGGAAAATGAGTCATTTTCTTCTAAAAATGGCTTTTTACCCTTTAAAAAGGAAATCGCATCGGAAAATGTGCAAAGGGCAGACTTAACAACCCCCGATCAGTGATCACCGATCTATCAGGTTGGAGGAAGGCTGGCAAGCGATGATATTGGGCACTTCAGACCTGCGATGTAGCGATCACTGGTATCAAAATCGATGGATCGGGTCGGCGAAACACAAGGCACAAGACCAGGACTGTAAGGACTATGGTTCCTTGGCATGCCCACCTGATATCCGATGCCTTGTTGGCAGATGAGCGGTTGGAAAAATATGCTAAGTGCAAGTCCTATGACCGGTGTGTGAAGTTACTATGTAAAATGTGCATGAGGAGAGGATGAGCGAAGGAGTTCTATAGCATGGCGAGCATGGGATCAACCCACGAGCTAACCTACGATTCAAGTAAAGGCCAACACACATAAAGAAGGATTTGCAATGGAGTAGGTCGTACTCATTACATGGAGGACGAGTCGGCCTGGGCAACTCGACTTGCACTTCCATCCATATAAATAAAACAATGCATGGAGTCATTTGGTCATCGAACTTTCAGTCATCAACTTGAGCAAGAAGGAAGTGCATATTTCAAAGGTGAAGTCGTAGAAAGAAGGTGAGGTGTAGTTCTATGCGCCCAGCCTTGGGCAAGGCCACATAGAGGAAAATACATGGGTCTTAAGTCTTGGGCGAGAACGCGCATAGGAGTGCCCGTCGTTCGGACGAAGTAGCGTAGGTGAGACTTGGTGAAGTTGCCCACATGCAAACATAAATGCAATGGTGTTGGTGTGACCAACATGCGAAAGGGAAACGAGGGCGTCTTGGTGACTTGGTGGAGTCTCCGGCCCATCATGCACAAGGTTCGGCTGTGAAGTGTGGTAGGCAGCTCCTGTGAGGGTGCGCCTACCCGGCTTGGGAAAAGAATCTTGGTTATCACACAAAGGTGTGAGAAGTTGTAAAATTTGGTTAAGTATGAAACTTGGTGTTTCCCAAGTATATTTGTAAATCTTGGTAGCTTTGAAAGATTGTATAATATGTTATTCGGGAAAACTCACTGTTCAAGGAGTTTCCCCTCCCTTTATACTATGCAATTGCCTTCTCGTGTATAATTGCTGATGATAATGAATGTGTATGGGTATTCATTGGTATAAAGGAAACATAATAATTACTTAGTTTAGAAACACAAGAGCGGTTGGAAGAAAACCGTTGGTGTGGGGGTGTGATAGTTTGTATCAAAGCTGATGATCAAGACACTGATCGGGTTGACGATGAAGTGTTGATGCCACGACACTATCATGACAGTTGGTATTAGAGCTGGTCTGAAGACTTGGAGGAGTCTTACAGGAAGCTGGGTGAAGCAAGTGCATACACACTTGACAGTTGGTGATAGTGAAGATGGTACCAGCAGGTGAAGGAAGTTGTTTCAAATACAAGTGGAACAAGGGCTAGTTCAGGTTACAAGCAACTTAGTGAAAGTGTTGAATGGTTGAAACTAGATTGGAAAGAAGGAAGCTGTTAGCAATGGTAGGTGAATCTCAGGTTGGATGTAGTCATGGTGCGAAGGATGCTACTATGGCATTCATTGAAAATGTGTTGGAAAGGATGGAGGACTTAGAGTCTTACTAGAATAAGAAGATGGACTTGGTCATGAAGTATCAAGAGGCCAATTCGAAGATGAAAGAAGAGCTCGATGAAAATCAGACTCAACACAAGTACATTGATCTTATGTATACGCAACTTGAAGTGAAGTTCAGGGATATTGAAGAGGCAAGAGATCGAGGCTTGGTAGAGATCATGAACTTGGAGAAATCTATCGATGAAGCCAGAGACGAGATCACGGTGTTGAAGAGAGCCATGAGGCATAACTCAGGTGGAGGAGTGCCTCATGTGAAAGTCAAGGAACCAAAATATTATGATGGTACAAGGAGTGTGAAAACTCTTGGCAACATTCACTGGGATATGGAGCACTACTTGGAATGCTTGGGTCTATCTGATGATGAGACAAAGGTCATGGTAGATTCTCAGTTCTTGACAAAGGATGCTAAGATGTGGTGGAGAAGGAGGATGGATCAGATTGCCAATGGTAGTGCTGGTGACATAACTTCATGGGATGATATGAAGAAGGCTTTGCAAACCCATTTCAGTCCTCATGATGAAACATGGGAAGCAAGGATGAGCATTAATTTCATAAAGCATAGAGGGAGCCTATAGATATGTCAGTGGGAGTTTGCAAGTGCAGTTCTAGAACTTCCTGACCTGGCAGAGAGGGAGAAGGTGTTCAACTTCATTATTGGATTGGAACCTTGGGCACGAAATGAAGTGAAGAGGTAGAAGATTAAGACACTTGAGGAAGCTTTTGCTGCTATGGACAGGTTGGTGGAGCATTATGCTGAGACTTTTGATGATAGGAAAAAGAAGTCTGATAAACCAAAAGTGAAAAAGAAGGATGATGCTTCAAAATCAAATGATAAGACGTAGACGAATAAAGCCTTGAAGTGTGGGATATGTGTTGAACCACATACAGTGAAGAATTGTCCTTCTAGACCGAAAGTGGCTACTATTGCACAGTCTAATGTGAAGAATGAAGAAGCCTTTGTGGGGATGATGCAGATTCTTGGAGCTGTTGCTACTACAATGGTGGTCTCTCGGAGAGATCCTGAGAGGAATAGTTTGGAGTATGTTTGTATGAAGATTGGGAGTGCTGATATACTCACTATGGTGGATAGTGGGGCTACTCACAACTTCATGATTGAAGATACTACAAGAAGGATTGGGCTGAAATTTGTACTAGTGAAGGCACAAATGAAGACAGTGAATTCTCCTCCTGATTATGTTCTTGGTGTAGCTGAATGAGTGGACACAACGCTAGGTGAGTGGACAGGGAAAGTCGACTTCACTATAGTGTGGATTGATGACTATGAAGTTGTAATGGGAATGGAATTCTTGAAACAATTTGATGCTATGCTTGTTCCACATCTTAAGTGATAAAAACAGCTAAAATCACACAATCACAGAAACATAATCATATATCAGGCACAAATGGTGTATGTGTAAACACACACACACAGATTTACATTCAGATTACACTATTAAATAGAGTTTCTGAGATACAACTTATTCCTAAATTAGATAGAGAGGTTGAGAGAATTTCTCAACCATCACAAACTAACTTCTAATCTGGAATGTAAGCATTAATTCCAACATCCCCCCTTAATGATTACATTACATGAAAATAACAAAATAATCAAGCTTATCAGTAGATGCTCCATCAAGTTTCCTCATAACCCTCGAAAAGGTGTAGTTGGCAAGTTGGATTCCCGACTTCCCTTCCTTAACTCCCGAATCAAGGACTTCCCAAAGTCAATTACTGGACAGCATCCCAATCTGTTGCATAACCTCATTAGGAAACCACTTCCATGTCTACCACTAATGAGGGATCCTTTCCTAGATCTACAACGACCATACTATCTAGACAACCATCCATATTGAGCCTTACTGCTACTTGATCTTTAAACACTGGTACCAGACACATAGTTGAACTGCTGGTTATTTTTTAAAAGAGTTTAATTTGTAGGGTAGCCCTTGCATGGGCAAGCAGGCAAGTCACTGGGTAACGTATCAACCAGAGCGCAGGCCTCACAGAAGCGGTGGAAATAATTGGGAACGTAAACCATGTCGGCTTTATCCACATATTTGAAGCAAACAGTGCACAACTCGGTTATCTGATTCCCGTCTCTGTTCATATGCCTTTGTCTATTGATGGCTTCTGTGGCTTCTTCGGTAGCTCAGTTCATGTGTGATCCATGGTAGGAGACCCACTAACTGTTAGAGGGAGCTTCATGACCTTTATAGCTCAAGGTCGACGACATTCTTCCATTATCAAATTGAAAAGCCACTTCACAGGCTCCTTCAATGATTTCCTAACCACCGAGCGAAAGAGTGAATCCCTAATTAATCTAAAGAACTTAAAGATATCGTGAGGCCAGTCCAAATTCCTTCGCAAACTTGACCAAACTCCTGTTCGGGGCCGTCAGAAAAAGGAGTAAAAGGAAAATCCCGTCGTGTGCCTTTTCAAACTCATAGACGATAAGATCTAGAGTAGCAGCTTCTTCGGCAGCATCCTTGATGGCTTTGATAAGGCACACATATTCAAAGAGGATCCTGTCTATGATATATTCAGGTTGCAACAGCTCGATTAACATCCAGATGCACCTCCTCACAACACAGGTTCAGAGCTAGCTCTGATACCATGATAAAAACAGCTAAAATCACACAATCACATAAACATAATCATATATCAGGCACAAATGGTGTATGTGTAAACACTCACACACACAGATTTACATTCAGATTACTCTATTAAATGGAGTTTCTGAGATCCAACTTATTCGTAAATTAGATAGAGAGGTTGAGAGAATTTCTCAACCATCACAAACCAACTTATAATCTAGAATGTAAGCATTAACTCCAACATTAAGAAGTTGTACATTTACAATGGAAGGGAAGATGTACCCATTGGTGTTCCAACCATTGGTGTGACAACGCCTGATTGTAAACTAGCAGTGATGCAAATGGAGGATTAGAAGCAAACGGAAGACATGAGTAAGTGGTTGTCTATGGTTGAGACGAAGCTTACTGAGCAATCATTGGTCATCAGGACACTATCTGATAGTATATTGGATTTTTCAAGAAGGTTAGAAGTAGTTGAGGATGATGATGATCATGAGGAGGCTTATGTGAGGCCGAATGTCTAAGAGGAGGATTGAGTCACTTATGTATTGAGGATGGAGATAGAAAATCCTGATAGATGGATTGAGATTATTAGTGAGGGTGAACCTTTAGGTTCTCTTCCCTCTACATATTCTTAGGTGACATAGAAGATGGGGCTCATTGTTAGCTGCTCATAGGAGTGAGTCCTTAAAATAGGTTGAGCAGGTATGAAAGATGATGCAGGGATGGTTCAGTGTCAAGCATCATGACAAGTTGCAGATGTGATGGAGTTTCCATGGACCTAAGCATGGGTGAGATTCTTGGTGGGTCCAGGATGTGGCAGAATTCGAGATAGATTGGTGAAGGCATAAGGATGTTCACTCTCATGGCTTGAGTGTGATAGTGGGACTAGCTACCCAACTAGTTCAAACATGGGGTCCACAAGTGCATGGAGAGATGTTGGCATCAGGTAGGAAGGATGACAGTTCACGGGATGGGACGACACATGATGGCGATGGGAGTTCTACATATGTTGCAGGGATGTTTGCAGTAAGTGAAGGAATCAATATCATGGACCGAGGAGGATACAGTTGTTGATGATGATCTTGTTGGATGGCTACCAGGATGGGATATTGTCGGGGACGACAATGATTTTAGGTGGAGGAGGATGTAAGGACCTAGAGTTCCTTGGCACACCCACCGAATGTGTAACAACTTGTTGGCAGATGAGCAGTTGGAAAAATATGCGAAGTACGAAGTCCTACAACCGGTGTGAGATGTTACTATGTAAAATGTGCATGAGGAGAGGATGAGCGAAGGAGTTTAATAGCATGGGGAGCATGGGCTCAACCCATAGTCTAGCCTTTGATTCAAGCAAACGCCGACACACATAAAGAAGGATTTGTGATGGAGTAGGTGGCACTCATTACATGGAGGACAAGTCGGCTTGGGAAGCTCGACTCGTCCTTCCATTCGTATAAATAAAAAAATGCATGGAGTCATTTGGACATCGAACTTTCGGTCATCATCTCGAGCAAGAAGGAAGCGCATAGTTCAAAGGTGAAGTCGCAGTAAGAAGGTGAGGCACAGATCTATGCGGCCAGCCTTGGGCAAGGCCGCACAGAGGAAAATGCACGGGTCTTAAGTCTTGGGTGAGAACGTGGGTAGTGGCACCCGTCTTTTGGACAAAGGAGTGTGGGTGAGACTTGGTGAAGTCACCTGGCATGCAAACATAAATGCGGTGGTGTTGGTGTGACTGCCATGCGAAAGGGAAATGAGGGTGTCTTGGTGATTTGGTCAAGTTGTCTGCCCATCATGCACAAGGTTTGGTTGTGAAGTGTGGTAGGAATGATCCAGGTCAATGTTGGTGGCCACCCACCTATCCCATTTGAACACCCACAATTGTCTCTTTCAGTTTTTTCAGTTTCCTAAATTGTAGCACAGTTTACTATTTTTAGCAGTTTTTCGAGTCCTGAAATTCTGAAGCCAGTTTGAGGCCCTAAACCTCGTTTTTTGGGAAATATAGGGGCAACATGGGTCCATGGACTGATGTTTCCCTTCCCGAAGTGGTAGCTTTCAGATAGATCTTTCTAATCATCTATTGTACGCATCAAACGTAGATCTTATGACAAAGTTACGACCCCGAGAAATTGATGTACCAATTTACCTAAACGGGGCCCACAATTTGGCGTTGCATCTTCTGGGGTTAGGTTTTGGGATGTGAAGGGTTTTACATTGTTTTTCAAAAATAAATAGGCCTTCCAACCTCATTGTAACATAGCTCAGAAAATTTCAGAGGCACGTAGCCACCACATCTCTTCTCAGAGATAAGCTACCATCCCCCTAGCTAGTTTATTTCCCTTTCTAGTTGTAAGCATATTTTAGTATTTCCCATTAATTAAATGAAGTATTATTTCCTGTTCATATTTGTGTATAATGGTTATCTCTATAATTTGCTGTAGTCTTGTTTATATCCAGATCAGTCGTATCAGAGCAGTCTACTTTTTCTCTATTTTTCTTTGCATGTCCCCAACGAGGACGAGATATAAGGAGTGTTTGGTCAATTTAGTATGTCCTAAATTGCTACTTAAAATGTCAATCCGGGAGTCGTAAAATGATGAAGTGAAGTACACTGTATGTGCAAGATAACCTTTTTCTTAGTCTTTTGTCGTTTTTGAGTTTTTAGTTTGTTTTTGGGTTTATCTTCTGTGGATTCTCTAGTGTGAGATGGAAAAATTGAAAATTAAGTATGAATGGTAATGGTGATTTCTACAATGATTTTTCAAACTTAAAAGTTCTCCAAAAAGAAGATTTCCAAACTGACTGTAATGAAATAAGTTCTAAAAAAGAAGTAAATGTACCAAAACAATGAACTAGTGACAATGGCCCAATATACTTACTGTTGTATGAAAAAGAAAAAAAAAACTGAACTTAAAGAAACTCAAAGACTAAAAGCAAAGCAAACTAAATCACACTACTTCAACCCATACTCTGACACTTCACCTTTCAACTCAGTCCGACTATAGGAAGTACTCATAAACAAGCTAAGTACTATGATATCTAAATTGCAGGAAATTAAATTGCATAAAAGGAAACTAAGATTTAACTACTCATTCATATTTCAACTCTTGAAAATGACATAAGTAATTCAATCCCTAACTTGTAGGAAAGAAAACTAAATCATATTACAACAAGTAATATTCTGATTCCTTACTAATTGAGTTGCTTGGCTATAGAGAGGAAATCATAAACAGGTAAGTAATATGATGTCTAAATGGCAGAAAAGTAATCAAGCAAAACAAAACTTGAAAGAAATGACAATGCTAGAATTGAACTTAGTAAATGAAAATGAGCAGAAAGGACAAGATGATCTCATGTCAGTAGCTATCAAAAATATGTAAATTTGCTCGGGCTGCCTACAAAAACCTGCAAAAGAAGCACTGATGAGCTTAACAGTTATGAAGAAAACATGAAGGAAATATGGACAGTGATGAACATCATAACATCATAAAATATATACAAGTAATGATTATAAAAACATTAAACAAAAGAAAGTAAGAAGCAATATAAAGCTTTGGGGTACAGGGACCCTCTGTCACCTTGGCCAGCCAACTACTTAGTCACAAATTTGATTTAGGAATGTTGTCTTCTCATATCTTGAAGTGCAGTAATAAAACAAAAGAAAGTACAGTACAGTGGGCTGAAACAACAGTCAAAATTACATCTTAAAGACTAACTATCCAGTGTATATCAGCACATTATTTATAAGTGAAAATGCTGGTAACTAATTCCTAGATTTCATGCTGCCAAGAGACACGTAAATCTCCACGGCTTGAGATCTAGCGTTAAGGTCATTACGGCAGTTGAATCCATGGAGTGGTGGCTGCTTGATTCAGTTCACGGGCTGATCAACAGTTGTGCGAGTACCTCTAGAAATGAAGGATCGTGCCACGCAAACCTTCACGTGGGTAAAACAGATTTGTGCCACTGCAAAATTCCTCATTTGGCCCTTCCTTTGATCGTCGTTGACCATGACCGTTTATGAGTGATTTGGCTGATCTAAGGGGACACACTCCATGTACACGTCACTTGCATCCTCCCCGTTTGGTTGGTTTCTCCATTGGACACCTATAACATGGATTTTGACAAAATGGTTGCAGAAACTTGGGTTGGTTGCAGAAAGTGACAAGTTTCCGCAGAAGTTTGAACAAAAAAATCTAAATCAAACAACAGCCATAAACATAGTTAGGAAACCATTTCATAAGCTCTTTCTAGACTAACATACAATGATTTGACAGCTGGATGGATGAAGTAAATGGAAAAAGAAGGCTGGAAGGGTATATAGGGAAGTGCAGGTTTGGGACTCAACATACCCCCACTGTGAAGGTGTTGCATGTCCTCATGCAACCAAAATTTAGTCATTCTCCTCTAGTCCATATGTTCTGATGCTTCTACTAGGACATCTAGCCCTCTTTTCTTCTTCTTTGTTGCTACCAGCATCCTTGGTTTCCTTATTAGACATTTGAATTTGAGATTGATCAATGCTCTACTAAACGTTTTGCTCTTTTTCTTCAGTTTCTTGTTTTTCTTTTTCCATAGTACCAAATGAAGCATAGTGTTATCATGAATAATTTTATATACTTTGCTCTGTTCCTTGAGTGTTTCATTTTCCTGCTTGATATGCCTGTTTAGAACCTCTAATTCAACTACCTCCTGTTTTAAGGACTCAACTTGTGCATCTAGTGGCAGAGTGGTACTTGGACCTGCAACTGATTTTTCCAATGATTCCAAGTAGTCATATACCTTCTGTTGAATGGGATCTATTTCAGGTGTCTTTCTTGGACTGAGCTCAAAATCTGGTGGAGGAGGAGGACTGCTCTCTAGCTCTGGCTGAGGACTTTCATCATGTGGAGGACTAGTTTCAATACTTAGTTGACGACTAGGTGAACTATGGCCAGCTGGAGTTTTCTCAAGTGTCTCCCCACCAAGTCGATAAAGTGGGGCTGTTTTATTTGTGTTTTATTCCACTTTCCTCTTAACCTGTGGCTTCTCCTCAAGAATGGTGGACTAGAACCCTTTTCTTGTATACTCTGTTTCCCTTTTTCCTTTTTCTTTGCTATAGCAGCCTGAAGATGTACTAATCTTTCTGACAGTGGTTGATAATCCTCCTTTGTGGATGGCTCAAGTGATTGGTAGACTTCTTGGATGGTCCTTTTGGCTTTGTCTTTACTCTGTTTCTTGTCTTTAGTTCTGTTTTCTTCTTCTTGTTGACCAACTTCTTGAGTTTCTGTAGTAGGGGAGTCTTGGACTAGAGTGCTCTTTTCTCTCCTCCTACTTTTTCTTGGTGTCTTTGGTGTACTACTTTTAGAGGCCTCAGATGGCTCTTGGAAGTAGTTTCTTATCAAGAATTGTTCCCAGGTATCTTTGCTTTTCTTTAGTTTGTCCTCAATGAGAACTTTTCTAAGTCCACGATGATATAGATGAGGTTCTATATTGCCTATGTGTTTTTGGACTGTAATACTCATCTTTTTCAAACTCAACAGCAAGAAATAAGGCAAAATAAGAGTCTAATTTTCTAAAAAAATCATCAGCAGTCTAGCATGTACATGTACATCGAACCAAAGCAGCCTTCACAAGTGACAAATTTTTGGATAACTAATAGCAGACTGGCCCATTCTTCCTTCAAATGCATGAACAGGTATTCCTTTAGTAAACACAGTGGTGTCCATACCTGGGTTTCGTAGAATAATTCTCCATGCCTGTTCATCTAGGCTTTTTTTTTTGAACCATTGTTCAGCTTCTTGAGGTAAGCATGTGGTAGTTGCTACTGTTGTTTTGGTCACTGTGAGCTTCAAATCTCCAATCTCCACCATTTGACCATCGAAAGACCGTGCAAAAGCCTTGGTTACCTCTTTGTTATAGCCTTTGAACTTTTGGATAAAGCGTAACCATTTGGCTTTCCTCAGCAAATCTTTTGCTTGAGGGTAACCTTCTTGATATTTCGGTCCTTCTGGCTCTGCCCTTAGTAGTTTTCCCATTCCTTTCTCTGTTTTGAATTTCAGCTGAGGATGCAATTGCGTATAAGGATTTAGCAGAGGGAATGCAGCTTGGTTGTAGGGTTTATGGTAAAATGCAGTGGTTGCAATCGGTAGCAGGTAACGCGAATGCCTCAGATTACAGGCAGAACAGAGGGTAAGCAATCGCAAATAAGTTCACAATTTGAAATGCGTGTATATGAAAAGAAGACCTTTAATGAAATGGTAAGTGAATGGAGTGGAGGTGAGATTTGAATTAATGGCTGCGTACGGGAGATTACACATTTCGATAGATGGCTGCGGAAAATGCGGTGGAGAGGAGCCGTAAAGAGATTGGTCACATCTCATGAGCCTAGGTGGCAAATGAAAGTGCAGTCAATTTGGGTTTAAACCCAAAAATCCATCATGAGACTGTTAAGAAATAAATGCATGGTGTGTGTAGTAATATTGTGGGATAGGAGTGGGTAATGGAGCTATCATATTGAATCATTGCACATAGTATAACTTTTTATGGTCTGATAACTATGCATAATCATGACTTTAATTGTTATTCGATAAAAAAAATTGCTCATACCTTTGGAAAATTTGTCATTTCTTGCTCATAGCTTTTAACCAACTTTTCTTTCTCGATGTCTTGGAGATGCTCCATGTCTTCATGGAAATTTCTCAATTACACCTGCATTTTCATGATTTTTGTACTAACATTTTGACTGTGAATTTTGCAAAATAGAGTGGTGGTAGCTGCGGAAATCGTTTCTGGCTGTGGAAACTGTTTCTGGCTGTGGAAACTACTTCCAGCTGCAGAAACTAGGACAACACCTACTTAGCTGAACAAAGATAGTTAGAAAAGACCTAACTGAGTGAAAATAGTCCTGAAAGGAACTTTTATTGATGAAATGAAAATCAAATGAGTGGAATGGAGTGAAAGTGAAGCGGAGTGAAGTGAATGAGATGGAGATGGAGTCAAATGGAAAATCAGGTGGAGTGAAGTGAATGAGATGGAGATGGAGTGAAATGGAAAATGAGGTGGAGTTAAGATGGAAAAAGAAGGAGAGGAGAGAGATTTTTTTTTTGGATAATATAGAGTGTCAGGTGTCCCTGATTTTCACTCTTTATTTTCTGTAAAAGATTGCCAATCTATGATTGGTTTTCAAGCTTATACAAATTTTTTTCTCTCTTTTTTTTTTTAATTGAAAGCAACAAAGGCTAGGGTGGTGGGGAAGAAGGATTCTTCTCCACCAGCCTTATTGCAGAATTCTCTTGGAACATCTTGACAAATTCCTCTTTTGAGAGTGGCTTAAGATAAATTTTCGATTGGTGGCCATTCACAATAAGACGAATATTAAATTCGTCAATAGTCTTGATTCTTACTGCTTCATTGTTAAAGACTTTGTCAATTTCATATGGCCCAAGCCAATGGGTCTGAAATTTACCTTTGAAGTCTTTGAACTTGGAATCAAATAGTAGCGCCCAA
Organism: Pinus taeda; assembly: GCA_000404065.3. Classification (NCBI taxonomy): domain Eukaryota; kingdom Viridiplantae; phylum Streptophyta; class Pinopsida; order Pinales; family Pinaceae; genus Pinus; species Pinus taeda. The sequence continues at coordinate 53,559 of APFE031576056.1, read as the reverse complement.
TCTCCCTCTTAAAATTTTTTCTCTTTGATGTATCTATCATGCCACTTAGCTCTTTGATGTTGAACTAGATCAGTCATTAAAATTGCTTCTTGTCTCATCTCATCTACCCCATTCAGCTGCTCCATTCTGTGCTTTTGGGCTTCTGATAGATTCATCCCCAACTGGACTTCCATCTTGAAAGTCTTGATTTGAAACTCAATGGGGAGCAGGACTTCTTTCCCATAAACAAGTCCATAGGGAGAATGTCCTGTTGTATTCCTCCATGTAGTTCTATAGGACCATAAGGGTTCAGGAAGCCTTTCTCCCCAATCTCTTCTATGTAGATGAACAATTTTGGTGATGATGTTCTCAAGAATTTTGTTTCTAGACTCCACTTGGCGATTTGCTTGTGGATGGTAAGGAGTAGATTTTTTGTGCTTGATTTTGTATTCCTCCATTAGCTTCTCCATCAAGTTAGATGTAAATTGACTTCCCTTATCTGTCACAATTTCTCTTGGAACACCAAAGTGAGTAAAAATATCCTCATAAAGAAAGTTAACAACTGAATTTTCAGTAGCAACAAGTAATGCTTTGGCTTCTACCCATTTAGTGACATAATCAGTGCATACCAATATATACTTCTTTTGCTTAGATGGTGGATTAATTGGTCCAATGAAGTCTAAAGCCCATTTTTCAAAGGGTTCGATGAGTAACTATGGTTGTAATGGCATTTCATTTGAAAGAGTCGGTCTCCCAACTCTTTGGCAGTTGTCACACCTTCTGACATATTGTTTTGCATCTTTGAAAAGCGAAGGCCAATAATATCCTAAAGAAAGGATTTTATAGGCCGTCCTTTTGTCAGCAAAGTGTCCACCGCATGGTTCATCATGACATGCCTTGAGGATATCAGGCATTTCATCTTCTCGAACACATCTTCTAATCACACAATCTAGCCCTGTTTTAAACAATTCGTTAGAAGTCCATGAATAATTCAAACTCTCCTGAATAATTCTTCTTTCTTTACTAGGAAATAAATGTGGAGGTAGCTTTCCTGTAACCAAATAGTTAGCAATATCTGCATACCAAGGAGTCTTAGTAGTTACTGCAAATAAATACTCATATGGAAACTTATCCTCTACAGGAGAATCTTTATTAGTATTTTGAATTCTAGACAAGAAATCAGCTACTGTATTTTGTTTCTCTGGTCTATCCAACATAGTAATATTGAATTCTTGTAAAAGTAAGAGCCATCTTGTAACTCTGCCATTAGTAACAGATTTGTTCATTAGATATCTAATTGCAGAATTATCAGTATGGACAAAAGTTTCATAGCCTATTATATAATGTCTAAACTTATTGATTGCATGAACAACAACTAAGAACTCTTTTTCAGTCATAGTATAGTTTAACTCGGTGGGAGTCAAATTTTTACTGGTGTAGTAAATGGCATAAGGAACTAAATCCTTTTGACCCAACACAGCTCCTAGAGCTGTATTTGAAGCATTTGTGGAAATATGGAAAGGAAGTTTCCAATTTGGCCCTCTCAAAATGGGTGCTTCAAATATTCTTGTTTTCAAAGTTTCAAATGAAGATTGACAATCAGGATCCCATTTGAATTCACAGTCTTTTGTAAGTAATTTGAAGAGTGGGGATGCTATCTTGGTGAAGTTTTCAATAAATCTTCTATAGTATCCAGTAAATCCAAGAACACTTCTAACATCTTTTTGACAATTTGGAATAGGCAACTTGGAGATGACTTCAACTTTTGATCTATCAACTTTAATTCCATCTCCCGAAATATGATGTCCTAAAACAATTCCCTCAGTAAACATCATAAAGCATTTTTCATGACTTAAGGAAAGGTTTTTTTCTTTACATCTAATAAGGACCTTTTCCAAATTTTCTAATGCCTCTTCAAATGAATCACCATAAACTGTAAAATCATCGATGTCGACCTCTACACAATCATGGATTAGATCAGAAAAGCTACCTAGTACTTCCCTTTGAAATGTTGCGAGTGCATTACATAACCCAAAAGGAAGCCCTCGGTAAGAAAAATTTCCCCATGGACAAGTGAATGTGGTCTTATCTTGATCTTCAGGAGCAACCTAAATTTGATTATAGCCACTAAAACCCTCCAAAAACGAAAAGTACTTTTCGCCTGCTAAAGTATCTAATACCTGATCGATAAAGGGTAAAGGAAAGTGATCCTTCAAAGTTGCTTTGTTGAATTCACTGTAATAAATGCATACCCTCCATTTACCATTCTTTTTAGGTACTATAACCAATGGAGAAACCCATCGGCTATCTGAAATTGGATAAATGAAGTTTACATTGAGTAGTTTTTGGAGCTCTTTTTTCACTATCTCCCTAAGGTTTGGTCATCCTTCTCTGAGGTTGTCTGATTGGTCTACTGTTTTCCTTGATGTAGATGTGATGAATGCAAGTCTTAGGGTCAATACCTTTCATATCAGTATACTCCCATGTAAATGCAGTAGAAGTTTTTTGCAAGATTCTAGTTAGCTCCTCCTATTGTGATCTTTCCAAGTTTTTGTCGATATTCAATGTTTTACCTGGAAAAATCTCAGTGGTGGAACTACCAAACTCTTCCATAGAGTAAAGAGACATTTGTCTAGATGATAGATACTCAATGTTAGAATTTAACTGAAATTGTGTGTGGTCATATTTTGAAGATGTTTCAAAGTTTTCTAATGTTTTTATAATTTGACTATCTTCACTGATTTCAGGAATGGTATAGACAGGTTTTATAGTGTCCTGATCATCTACCCATTCATTATCTCCTATTTTTGTAATTTTTTTTGCTGGAGGATGCAGATTGAATTTCTTTTTCGAATTACCATCGGAAATATACATATCCCCAGACCTACAACTGATAAAGGCATCAGCTATGGCTAGCCAAGGTCTTCATAAGATGAGATGGTGTCATCCTATTGGGAGTTAAAATCATGAAATCTACTGGATATTCCTAAGAGTCTAAGGAGACTGAAATGTCTTCTAATACACCATTTGGTTTGATAATTGATCGATCTGCAAGTTGCAGTAAAGTAGGTGTAAAAAAAGAAGATTAGGAAGTTTCACCTGTTCCATAGTCTGTCTACTAAGATGTTGATAGAAGCCCCTAAATCAATCAAAGTATTTGGAATTTCTACCCCATTGATATGTGTTTTGACAATTGGACTACCGGGATCTACATACTTCTGCATGGTAACTTTTCCCATCATGATATCTGCAATTTTTCCTACCAGGTGGATTCTTCTTGTATCTCTTGGTTTCCTTCCTGGTCTTTTGAGACTCAACTCCTTTATTGTTTTGGCTAGAATAGGAATTTCTCTAATGGATTGTAACAAGGGAATCTTGATACAGACATTCTTTAATTCATCTAGAAAATCATAGTTAGGCAACAAGATTTGTTTTTC
>APFE031576056.1:30571-44422 GCA_000404065.3 Pinus taeda | reverse complement strand
ACAGAATGACTTCAGACAAAGATAGAAATACCATATGAGCTGCTTGCCACTCCCAGATATCAATCGCTATGTGTAGTTCTTCCCTTAACGCATAAAAATTCTTCAATCAACGACAATAGTGCACAATTGTATAAAGATATTTCTTCATTAAAGTAAGAACAACTGGTCGAGTTTCATAAAAGAATAAGGGCTGAAGCACAGTAGTGCAAACTTCAGTCTGTTAAGTCTATTACAAAATTTTACGACCCTTTCTAAAAACATGAAAGGGTCTATAAATACAATACTAATCTAAATATCTATAAAACAGAAATGCTACTTAAGCTGATATCAATAACTTTTGTTGCTATCTTGGCTGGCGATCTGAGGAGCTGGAGGATGATTCATTGAGTCGGCTGCTTTCCTTTGAATCTGAGCTGATTAATGGCAAGCATTGGCTGAATTTCCGGAGGTTTGTTGAGGCGCGAACTGAGCTGGGCAGCATAGGTGGCATCTTGGATGTCAGGAATCATACACTCGATGGCATCTGTTAAACATTTCAGGGCGGCTCTTTGTTCATGAGGCTTAACTAGGAAGTGCCAATATGTTTCCATGTTTAAAATATTAACCCCGACGATTAATCTTCCTCTGCCTTCTAACTCAGGATAACACGTTTGCTCCAATGCATTCGTTGTTGTAATCTTTCCTGGTGTACACTGGGAAATCATATTGGCTAAGTAGAGAGTGTTATTAACTAGATCAACTAAATTGCTAGAAGTTAATCTACATCTTGAAGTTGCTCTCTCTGCCTTTAACACCTGAGTGTGCCATTCCGTGAAAAGTATATCTTTATGAACCTCAAGTATCCTGGGCAAATTGGATGCTTTTCCCGAATTCGAATCTTGCCATTCAAGGTGTGCAGTAATAGCCTCATCGGCTTGATTCAAGTCATCCCTAGCTTTCTCTACCTGCTCATTTATGGATGTAGTTAATTCGCAGAGTGGCTTCGCTTGAGAGATTTGTTGACACAAGAGTTTAATTTGCGATATTAGCGCATTGTTTATCAACATTTCCTCTTTCCTGAACTCTGTTATCTGCGAATCTCCTTTTATTTTCTCTAGCTGCGATGTTATTTGAGCGATTTGCTCATCCTTGGTTTTCACCGTTTGCTCGTTCGCTGCTTTCAACTTTTCCAATGCCTTCGTTAATTCGTTCTGTTTCTGGATCACAGCCTGATCAATCCTTCGTTTCTCTGCTTCCAATTACTGAGCCAATTGATTATTTATTTTCTGTTGTGCCAATAACTGTTCGTCTGCCTGCGCTGTCCTCTGTTGTTGTGCCGCTAACTGCTCCTCTGCTTGCATTACCCTCTGCTTTATCTCGGCTAATTCTGTCTGTAATGTGCAGATTTCTTGGTCTTTAGTCTTTAATAAAAGACTCACCTCCGATGCTTTGTCGATTGTTGCAGCTGAATAGGCTCCAGCGTACTGTGACAATTTGGTTAGATCATCGGAGGGATCTAGTTTCTCCTTCCACACTACATTGCCCGTGACCGTTTGCTCTGGAAAGATAGAAGGTTGATCAAGCCTTCGTCTCTTCCTTGATCGCTTTACCACTGCTCTGTGCCTCGGGCTGTAGAAGACATCCAATGGTGGAATATCTTCTACTTGTAGAATGATTTGATCGCTGGGATTTTTCAGAATTATCTCAATATCTTTAGATTTAGGTGGGCCGCTGGTTCCACTCAGAACCTAAGATGAAGTATCATCCTGCATTTCGCTAGTCTTAGGAGTATCGGTACCTTTTGATTCTTTTCCTCCACTGATGATAAAATCAAACTGCTGCCATTCCTGGAGCAATTTGGGGTCTGTGGTAGTACCCACATTGGTATCGGTGGAGGTCTGTTTAGTTTGAGACTCCTTCAGCAATTGTTCCTGTTTTTTATTTTGTTGTTCCTCTTGTTCCCTTCGCTGTTTATCCTCCTGCTCTTTCCTTAACCGTTCTTCCTGTTCTTTCTTCAGCTTTTCTTCTTGGTCTTTCCTCTGTTGTTCCTCCTGCTCGCTATTATGATCTTTCGTTGTAGCAGGAGGTTCCTTTGTCTGTTGCTGACCAGGCTCGCTTGATGATGCCGCTGGGGTTAACGCTAATAAATCTAGAGGCAGAGTTTGCAACCTCTGCTCTCTAAGTTTATTAAACTCAGTTAACCCTTCATCATTGTATCTCATCTTGGTGAGTTCTTTGGCTTGACCTATTGATTCAGCTGAAGAGAACATGTCAAGGAACATATCTTCTTGATGATCAAACGTTGCTAATTTGGCATGTTCCAAGGCAACATAGGCAGTTCGCTTTGGGTCAAATGCTCTATTCAAGATTGTAGCCAAAGTTAAAGCTTGAATCTTTGTGGCTTCTTTTTCCGCATGTTTGAGATCATGCAGGGTAAACACACCACATCTGAAGGGAAAAGTAGGCCAGCCTCTTTTCTTTTCCTTTTTGAGAGTCTGTGTAGTACTCTCAGCTGTAATCTGATATGCAATTTCCCTTGCTAGCAATTTATCAGGAACATATAAAGGGAGGACATGAGGATTGGCTTGGCTGCCAAAGACTCTAATATAAGTAAAATGCTCTTCTCCAAACCAACTAGCCACTGCTGGAAAATCAAAGGAGGCTAGGTAGGAGATCCTTGAAATGGGTTTATCAAAAAAGGAATAATAAACGGGAACCATGAAACCATTACAAATCTGATACAAGTGGTTTTTATAGGACGACTTCCACAACTTGCGATGATAAATATGAATGGGCGAGGGGTCCTGTGCAGTCCACCTCCAGCCGAGAATAGGGAATTTGGAATTGAAACATAGGGTATCTAGGATATATGCACTATAGTAGAATGGGGGAATTTTCCTCTCAGTGACTATAGTTTTATTCCTAAAGTCACTAACAGCTACTGCTAGCTTATCCGAAAGGATAGTAGCCCAATCCATAATCATGCTGTTCATTGCCGCCTCCATAAGAGGAACCATTTCAATGGTAAAAATGGCAGAGTCGTGTAAACCCCATAATCTACACATCATTATACCCGCATAGCAATAAGGAGAAGCCAAAGAATCGACCGAGTACTTACTGAGGATTCGTGCTTGTGTTTATTTGGATTTTGCCTCCAGTCCTTGATAGGTTCGGACTCAATCTCGTTCTCGCTCGCAAACTTTTCCAAGAAGGCGCTATTGTATATCTTCTTTGGCTTGGGAAGATGATACATTTGCCTCAGGTCTTCTAGTTTGAACGATCCAAAAATCCTCCCATCTCTTGTGCTAAATGTTCTGTCCATGATGGGGATTTCTTGAATCGCCCATCGCACTACGTCTGTATATGGGAGAATTTTCTCCCTGGCTACTATCCTGTGAAGGAAAGAATCAGCCAAATCCTTGAGATTGCAGTCCGACTTCTTTAATGAATTCGCGGTAGCTTATTCTACCGTCTGCTTCGGTTTCTCGGCCTCGATTAAGTCATAAGTTCCTTGCCAAGTCACTCTGGCGAGGCCTGTGCATGTTTTGTCGGATATTAGGACTTTCTTGCTATTCGCAGCGGCTTGTCCTGCGACTGGTGGATTAGAAGCACCTGCGATTTTCTTAGACTTCTTACCCATCATGCCCGAACTCCTGTTTATGACTGAATTCTGCACAGAGAGGCAATTTGGCGTAACACAGAGAGATAGCAATAAAACTTGCAATTGATAGCAAATGAACAGATGTGCAGTAATATATTCAGCTCTTAAAACGGGCATAGAGATAATCTATGGAAAGATTTTAGGACATGAATCCATTAAATGGCCGTATAAAACCTGCCACCTTATAAATGCCCATTATATCATTATTCGGTCGAGATATCTCATTACGCATGCAATGGACGTATTGGCGGCCGAGCAGGAGTGATTATGCCTTAAATATGATTAAATTGAGCTTTCCAATCACTTTAACGGCTTTCTATGGAAAACCGTGCCTTATCGCATCGCATCGGGGATTATAACAAGTCCGCTTTTACAATTGCATTGAGTATCGCTGATCGCCGATTGCGATATCGCATCGGCGAAAGGCTTATGTGTATTAAGACTCAAACAAAGGGACCTGCCGATTGCCGATTGTCGATTGCGATATCGCATCGGCGAAAGGCATATGTGCAATGTGATTCAAACAAAGGGGACCCGCCGATTGTCGATCGCCGATAGCTTATCGCATCGGGGGTATTGATATGGGGCGCTTTCGGTAGTGCATTGGATATCGCCGATCGCCGATCGCCAAATACTATATCACATGTTGTATATCTAACCCAAGAAATAAGATAATGCAAATAAACCCAAGAAATAGATAGAAATAGATAGAATGCTTCTCCTTATTGCCCAAGAAAGTGCTCAGATACCACTTGTTGTAGTTTTGATACCACTTGTTGTATATCTAACCCAAGAAATAAGATAATGCAAATAAACCCAAGAAATAGATAGAAATAGATAGAATTCTTCTCTTTATTGCCCAAGAAAGTGCTCTGATACCACTTGTTGTAGCTCTGATACCACTTGTTGTAGATCTAACCCAGAATATTATAGATCTGATAAGAAAGTATAAGATAATTCAAATAAACCTAGAAATGATATGAAATGCTTCTTTATTGATCAAACCCTTAAGGTAGGGCAACACCATACATTCACTCCTTAAGGAAGGAGAATACTCCACAAGCCATATGCTTGTTCATACAAGAATACTTCTCTTCATGTCTCTCCATGTGGAGTCTCTAGCCTCTACATAGGCCTCATACATACAATACCATGCATCATTACCATGGTTTCCTCATACCATCAACTAATACCATGGGCCCCTTACATTATTATTAACTACTTGTGGTCCCTTACATGACATGGATTAACCACCTTATTTATTACTATGGCCCATCCCATTATTACATTATTACCTTGGGTACCTCCTTCGGTACCCCATATTACCCCCCCTAGGTACATAACAAAGTATATGGTTATTTTAGTATTTCCCAATAATGAAATGTGTATATGGGTATCTCTCTAATTTTTTGCATTCTTGTTTAAATCTAAATCAATGCAGCTCGTGTGAGGGAGTGCCTGCCCAGCTTGGGCAAAGAATCTTGGTTATCACACGGAGGTGTGAAAAGTTGTAAAATTTGGTTAAGTATGAAAATTGGTGTTTCCCAAGTATACTTGTAAAGCTTTGTAACATTGAAAGATTTTATAATATATTATTCGGGAAAACTCATTGTTCAAGGAGTATCCCCTCCTTTTATACTGTGCAATTGTGTTCTCTTGTATAATTGCTAATGATAATGAATGTGTATGGGTGTTGATTAGTATAAAGGAAACATAATAATGACTTAGTTGGAAAACACAAACTAAGTAGGAAAAGTGGTTAGGCGTAGTCCATGAACATAAGTATCGGTGAAAAGGAAGTATTCATTGGTGCCACACCTCGCCAAGAGTGGTTGAAAGACTATCGCCAGCCTAGGGGCATGACAAGGACCTTCGGGCCGTTGCGATTGCGATCTACCGATTAGCCATGCCCAATCTCAACTGTCGGATCGGGAAACAGATCAACGGCCAGGATTAAATCGTTGATCGACGGATCGATGATTCCCCACTACAGGGCCATTGAACAGTGTGATAGCGACATGTGATGTAATCTGGACCATCTGATCAAGGAACAGATCAACGATCCAGATCTAATCGGCAGATCGGAAATCAACAGAAAGGCATATCAGTGATTGGCGATTGAAGATTCCCAATAGACAGGGAAAAAAACATTAGCGATGGTGATCGGTGATAAAGATTAGACTTGATGGATTTATAGGTCTCATTTGATATATTTTGAGGTCTATCCTTTCGCGTTTTTCAAAGTTTTTCAATGTTTTTGTGGATATCGCTTGAGCTGAAAAAAATGTTATTTTTAAGGGTTTGTTGTGCCCACAGACCCTTCCACCTGAATAGTTTCCATTATAATAAAACTAACCTTTGATTGTTAAGCGACCTTATCCTAAATGAAACATATTAAAGCTCAATGATTGGAAAAAGTACAATGGAGAGGATTTTCAGAACGTTGTTCGAGGCAGGAGAGCTTTTAGGTGGCGGATAGTGCATTTTGTCTAATTTGGCCAAGCTTTAGATGTTTTTAGACCCTTTGAATGCCACAGATGCATTCGTGCTATCCATTTCTCCATTTGATTTCTCCTTTTCTTATCCATCTTCCAGAATGAAGGTATAAGCCTCTTTTGATGTATTGGTGATTGTATTCTCTTCTTTTCATGTTATTTAATACATGAATGTCTCCCCATTGATCGAAGCAGGGCCTGAAGACATAGTCTGAGTTGGATGATCTCTATTATCAAGTCTTAGTGTCTTCTTCTCATGCTTTTATGTGTTTCTTTCTTCTTTCTTGTGTGCACATTAAAATCCCGTGTTAAGCTAAAATTATTGCATGTGATTCTTTTCATACATCTATAAGAAAAGATCCCTAGATCAGGTGGTATCAGAGCAAGACCTTTTAGATGTGAATTGCATGTTTGTATGCTAACAAGAAACTTGGCTTAGAAACAAAACCACATCCGAAACCTTACCCACTTGGATGGATACATGATAAAGCGAAACTTAATGTAACCACGCAATATAAAGTCAAATTTGTAATTGCTTCTAAGCTAGTAAATGAAGTATAACTAGATGTAATACCATTGGATATCTGTGGAATGGTGTTAGGGAGCCCATATCTGTATGACAGAAAGGCAGTGCTTTTCTGTCATGAAAACAAATACCAAATCACAAAATATGGGGTAGGATACATAGTAAGGGCTCATAAAAATAAAATCAATGGCAGCCTTGTAAGCACTAGACAAAGGAAAACACTGGTGAATTCCAATAAGGGTGGCATGCTTATGATTGTAAGGGGAAAAGAGGCAGAATTTATTGATGTTTTCCAAGGCTGTGAAAAAGAACATAAACAAGAATTATTTGAATTAATTTCTAATTACGATGTGTTACTTCAGGAACCGAAGGGAGTACCTTCGAAGAGGGAAATCCAGCATGAGATCCATTTGCAACATGACACTCCTTTGCCAAATATTGGCCTGTATAGGATGTCGACTATTGAGATGGGGGAAATAAAGAAACAAGTGCAGGAACTGTTGGACCAAGGGGACATCAGGCCGAACACCTCTCCATGTGGCTCACCGATTGTCTTAGTCCCAAAGAAATATGGCACATGGACGATGTGTGTGGATTACCGCACACTAAACAAGAGAATGGTGAAAAATCACTACCCTCTTCCACGCATAGATGATTTCTTAGATCAGTTAAAGAATGTTGTTTATTTCATAAATTTGGATTTGTGCAGTCATTATCACCAGGTTCGAATTGCGAAGTAGGATGTGTGGAACACTGCCTTCAAGACCAAACAAGGGTTGTTCAAATGGATGGTGATGCCATTCGGACCTTGCAATGCTCCAACCACTTTTATGAGGGTCATGAATGATCTCTTTAGGCCTTTCGTTGATGAATTTGTTGTTGTATATTTAGATGATATACTTGTCTCTAGTAAAAGTTGGGTTGAAAATGTGTGTCATGTAAAGAAAGTGCTTCCTGTATTGAAAGAAGAAAGACTCTTTGTAAAATTGTCAAATTGTGAGTTCAGGAAAACCTTTTTTAGGTTACCTAGGTCATATTGTTGGTCATGGTCAGTTAAAAATTCATCCCTCTAAAGTTGAAGCAATTGTAAATTGGCCTAAGCCTACTATTGTAACCGAGGTTCGCAGCTTTTTAGGTGCAATCCAGTATTGCAGGAGATTTATTGCTAATTTCTCTATTATTGCAGCACCTTTACACACCTTGTCAAGTGTGAAACAGGTCTTCCAATGGGGATGAAGACATCAAAATTCCTTTGAAACATTGAAGGAATAGGTCAGCACTGCACTAGTCTTAGACTTACCTGATCTGCAATAGCCATTCAAGATCGAAACTGATACCAATGGTTATGCCATGGGAGTTTTTCTTATGCACCAAAAGAAGCCGATTTGTTACCATTCTAAGAAGTTTTGTCAAGCTGTGATAAACTATCCCACTTATGACAAGCATATTTATGCCTTGGTGTAGAGTGTTAAAATGTGGAAACACTACCTGATCGACAAGGAGACCATCATCGATACGGATCATCAACCCTCGCATTACCTTTAGTCACAAACCAAGTCACAACAATCTCATCATTTCCGGTGGATGGGTTTTATTCAATAGTTTCATCTGGTAATAAAGTATAAGAAGGGTGATAGCAATAAAGTGGCCAACATGCTATCTCGCCCTCCTATTTTTTCTTCTATTATTTTGCATAATTCTTCATTTTCTTTTGAGAGTTATGCTAAACAATATGCTAACGATGATGACTTCAAGGAGATTTATGCAAAACTAACCCATGTTTCACAGGTTGACAACTATCACTTGCAGGGGAAACTATTGTATCACCTTGGTAAATTGTGTATTCCCACAGGGAAAAGAGTACATGTAATTTGAGAGGCCCACACCACTCTTGTGTCCAGACGCTTTGGTGTCAAAAATACTTTATGCCATGTACAATGATTTTGTTTTTGGCCTCATATGAAAAACATTGTGGCTTGCTATGTAAAGGGTTCTATGATGTGTTATGCTTAAAATCCCTCTAATAGAAAACTCGGGCTCTACACACTACTCCCTATTCAAAGTCGTCCATGGGAAAGTGTGTCAATGGACTTTGTAGGAGGTTTTCCTTTGCCTAGAAAGAGTCAAGACTATATATATGTTTTCGCTGACTGTTTTAGAAAGATGTGTATCCGTATGCCTTGTAAAAAGCAGGTCACTACAGAGCAGATTGGTTCTCTTTTCTTTCAACATGTTTGGGTCCATTTTTGGCTACCCACAACAATTGTGTCAGACCAGGACTCTCGCTTTTTCAGAGAGTTTTGTACCAGCTTGTGGAAGATGAGGGACACCAAATTGAAAAGAATCACGACATTCCATCCATAAACTGAGGGACAGATAGAGGTTGTCAACTGCATCGTGGTATGCATGTTACGAGGCTATTGTGGAAAACATCACAAGTTGTGGGATGAACATCTCTTATATGTACAACATTCCTACAACTAAGTAGTGCATTCATCTATGCAACATTCACCATTTGAGACATGCTTTGGTTACCTGCCAAAGGACATTTTTGATATGGTCTTTGGAAGGGAAGATGGCTCCAGTGGATGTAATTATAGTGATAAATCTTAGTAGTTCATTTAGCGAATCTAGCTAATTCACCAAGTAGTACAAGGACAGTTGGAGAAAAGCCAAGCCCATTATAGGGATCAACTTGACAAACATCGAGTAGACCACCAGTTCCAGGTGGGCGACAAAGTGTGGTTCCACATCAACAAGGACAGGATGAAAGGAGAAGGGAAGAAGTTGCGACCCATCGGGTATGGTCCATTCATCATATTAGAGAAGATTGGAAATAATGTTTTTTGTCTTGACTTGCTGATATATATGTAGATGTACTTAGTAGTGAATGTAGAGAACCTAAAGCTATATGAACCTCCATTGATCATGGACATCGATGATATGGACACAGTTACTACAGTTGATGATTTTGCTCTAGAATATCTTGATGAGTTACCTGAAGACATCATCCTTGACAGAAGTACCAAGACATAGCTTAGAGATGTGGAATACCTTCGAGTTGCTTTCAAGGGAATGCAGCTCAACAATGCCAAAAGGTTGGAGAAGGAAAAGGTGATGAAACAATTCTCTCACTTGCCAATTAACTAATGGAATCTTTTGGAATTCCAAAAGCTCCTCAATGGGGAGGATTGGTCCAGGTAGAAATTCAGATATAATCGCATGGACATGCTCAAAATTCAAAGTGGCAGAAAAGTAGGTATCTTGACATCAGATTGAAGTGCTCATCACCCTGATTCCAATGGTGTGAACGACACTCCAATCCAAGTCAAGATGATGAATTTATGGTAGAAAGAAGGTTCCCTTGTTCCTTTGGAAAATGTTTTCTCCTAAAAATGGGTTTTTAGCCTTTAAAAAGGAAATTGCATTGGAAAATGTGCAAAGGGAGGAAATAACAATCTGCAATTAGTGATCCTCTATCTATTAGGTCGGAGGAAGGTAGGCAATCAACGGTATCATTGACTTCAGTCCTGCGATGTAGCGATCGCCAATATCAGTGTAGGTGGAAGGAGTCGTGGAACACAAGGCACAAGACGAGGACCTTCGAGTCGTTACAATTGCAATGTGTTGATCAGTGACAAGCAATCTTAATCATTGGACCGGGAAACAGATCAATGTCCAGGATTAAATGAGTGATTGGAAGATCGACAATTCCCCATGACAGGGCCATTCAATAGTGCGATAGTGACATGTGATGCAATCTAGACCATCCAATCAAGGAACAGATCAACGGTCCAGATCTAATGGTGGATCAACGATTGATGATCGGAGATTCCTGATAAACAGGGCCAATGACATCAGCGATAGTTATTGATGATAAGGATCGAACTTGATGGATTTATAAGTATGATTTGATATATTTTGATATCCAACCTTTCGTGTTTTTCAATGTTTTCATGGATATCACTTCAGCTAGAAAAAGGTTATTTTTAAGGGTTTTTTGTGTCCACTGACCCTTCCACCTGAACGTTTTCTATTCTGACAAAACCGACCTCCTATTGTTAAGTGGCCTTGTCCTAAATGAAACATATAAAAGCACGATGATTGGAAAAGCTACGTGGGAGAGTATTTTTAGCACGTTGTTTGAGGTAGGAGAGCTTTCATGTGGCTCATAGTGCATTTTGTCTGATTTGACCATGTTTTAGATGTTTTCAGCCCCTCTCAATGCCACAGAGGCATTGATGTTGTCCATTTCTCCATATGATTTTTCTTTTTCTCAGTCATGTTCCAGAATGGAGGTATAAACCTCTTTTGATATACTTGTGATTGTATTTTCTTCTTCTCATGCCATTTAATATATGAAGGCCTCACTATTGATCGAAGCAGGGTTCGGAGACGTAGTTCGAGATGGTCGAACTCCATTATCAAAACTTGGGATCTCCTTGTTGTTCTTTTATGTGTTTCTTTCTTCTTTCTTGTGTGCACATTAGAATTCTTTGTTAAGCTGCAATTCTTACATGTGATTCTCTTCATACATCTATAAGTGAAAGATCCTTGCATCAACATTACACCTATATTTTTGCATTAGGTGACATATTTTTAACTTTAATATGTTCATTATTAAGGTTTAGAGATAGCTTCATATTTGTGCCTAATATTATTTATTTTTGAATAATATTATGAGAATATTGGGCAAATTACGAAGATTTGGTGGAGGAGATAATCTCAATCTAGGAATGTGTTCCCTCTCATTTACTATGGATTTGTAGAGTTGAAAACCAGATCCACTATTTGACGGATTTTGCAGTGGAAAACTTCCTCCTTTCAAGGAGAATTCTTCCTCATTTTTTATAAATAAAAATTCAAATTTTCCTCTAGAGTCATGTATTTCTTAGTCTTCTTTTAGAGAAAACTTGTATTTTTACAACTCCACTTTCATTTCTAGCAGTGATGTACTTCGATTGATTCAAATAATGAAGTTTGGTGCCATTTTTGGCTGCTAAAGCTTGGTATTATTCATATTAATTTGAGTATCCTTAGGCTTGGAGCCTCATAGCCTTTTATATAATTTCATTTTCTTCTTTTCGCTTCTTATTCACATGTATCTCTTATTCTTGTTTTTAATATTTCGACATCAAGTATTGATGCTTATTTTTTCTGTAGGATTAAGTTAAATAGTTGAACTAATTTATTTTGCGACTTATTTACAGAGTCACTTGCATGATGTATCGTTATAAAAACTTTGAAAAATCACCTTCATCATTGACCTACTTGGATTAGTTTACTAGTTCACAAATCTAGAAATTTTGGAAGTCCCTTATAACAAAATAGTAGTATTTTTCTGTTATTTTTTAGAATTTGTTAATGAGTTTCATTTGAGTTGATTACACTAGGATTAGGTCATAAAAATAATTAATTTAATAACAAGATTCAACCCATTACATTTTCACTTGATCAAGGTAGACATTTGATAGGTTGACTAACTCAGTAGTTCTTGAATTTCATGTTTTTACAGTAGTAATTCTCTATTATTAGTACAAGTTAATATGAGTATTTTAGAATGATTCCACTTGGAATGGAGACCTAAGACACGCTACTTAATAACAACAAAATTTAAATTTCATTTAAATTTGATATACTTGAGAATTTAGCAAGATTCTCACTCTTGTAGCATTACAAACCTCCTATAGCAATTATCTGTAGCAATCTCGCGCAGCAAACATGTAACATCACTTTCCTTCAACAGTTTTGATCGACACTGCAACTTTGACTTACTCTAGATGAATAATGACCCCTTGCCTCTAAATACATGATCCACGAAGACCAAATGTCACTTAAGATTTTCCTTTTTACCCCTGCAATGCATCTAAACAGTCTGGGTTAATAAGCAGGCTTATGAATTGGATAGCACAATAATGATTTCCTTGATTGCCACATGGAGCATATAATGAACTCTTTCAATGGATCTAACCTCTTTGGAATGCAATGATTAATTACATTCCCTTTCCTTCATGCATGTTAGATTAGTTTTCTTTCTTTATTCTTAAGTTAAGACTAAGTTCCCTTTTCAATGCTACCTTCACATCTGTTTGATTTCGATTTCTACAATTATGATTAGTATTAACATTTGAAAAAGTAGCATTTCCATTTCTACAATTAGTTTAAGTTAGATTTCATGATATTCATTTTATTGCATGAGATAAATGCCAAGTTACTTATTACATATATAATTTCTACACTTCTTCCGGTTCTTCGGCAAAATTCTGTTCTTCGGTTCCTCGGCAACTTTTGTTTTTCGGCAACTTCCGGTTCTTCGGCAACTTCTGTTTTTCGGTTCCTCGGTTCTGCGGTTCTTTCGGCGATACAAATCTTCTACGGTTCTTCAGAAACTAGATAGATCTCGTCTTCGGTTCGTATTAGATCATTTGGCTTTCGGTATTATATTTGAATTGTGTTAGCAACTTCTGTTCTCTGGTTCCTCGGCTCTGCGGTTCTTCGGCAAATCTTCTGCGGTTCAAACTTTCCAATTCCGACCGTTCAATTCTTTTAGTCGATACGACTCACCGCTATTCATTATTCTGTTGGCATTTGAAACGAATCATTACTTTCTTAAATATTTTTATGCATTATAAGAAGGAAGTTAACTAGTAAACTTCTGTTCTTCGGCAACTTCTGTTCTTCGGTTCCTCGGCAACTTCTGTTCTTCGGCAACTTCCGGTTCTTCGGCAAAAATGGCTCCTAGCTTCGCGAAAATAGCTACTGGCTCTTTGTTTGCCTCGGGGCAAGCTCCTGCCCATATTGTCAGTGAAGCCCCAGCTCCCACTGTCCAGCTGGTCCAGGCTTCACTCGATGAGCCTTTGAAGTTCTCTGAAAGTGCCCTAGTATGCCGATTCAATGGTTTTTGGCCGCAGCTGACAGCTCTCCATAGTTGGATTTCAGAGGTATGGAAGCCTCTAATACCTGATGCAATTAATATCTACCCCTGTGCTAGGGGCTTCTTTATAGTAGATTTTGAAAACCGTGAAAGCAGACAATGTATTCTAGATTCTGGCCCTTGGTTTTGGGATAAATCAGGCCTATTCTTAAGGCCATGGTACCCATCATTCGATCCCTCAATAGCAGTCATAACCTCAGCACCAGTTTGGGTGAGATTGCCAAACCTACCCTTGCATCTCTGGAATCACTCTTCG
>APFE031576056.1:9906-30499 GCA_000404065.3 Pinus taeda | reverse complement strand
ATCATCATCATCATCATCATCATCATCATCATCATCATCATCATCATCATCATCATCATCATCATCATCATCACCACCACATTGGTCATTTTAATTGATATTCTTAGAAGTTGAAGTATTTATTTTTTATAACATAAATATTAACAAAGATAAACACAAGTAAGTATATATTTTTTCGTAACATAAATAATAACAAAGATAAACCTAAGTAATTATGATAGTTTAATTCAAAACTTATCGAACATAATCCTGTGTAAACCCACTAATTTACATGTATAACTTTCACATTTTTTAACAAAATTTATTTAATAAAAAAAGGCACGAACCGATTATTGTAGTTCTTGATTTTTAAGCGTTCAATGATATTCTTGTTCGACAAGTTTTTTCCAATTGCCATATTTTTATTTCTAAAATGTTCTCCTGTGCTTTATATACAGAAGTTAAAGCACATTAAAAATTAATAGTGTGTTTGATATAAAGTGTTGGTGGTGCAAAACAATCGATTTTATATATCATGTATCTTATTTTCAATTTATCTTATCAGAGTAAAGATTTGACTCTTGGGTAGGTCAACTAGATTTAGGTTCTACGGGGAATACTATATTATATTTTCCTTTATATTATATTATATTATATTATAAGGGTAGGTCGTATCAGTTACTTACCGTTCACCATCATGCTCTTTAAAAGATAGTTATACAAGGCTGCGCGTGCTTTATATAAAGTTAAAGTTGTTCAGCCGTCAAAACATTCAATTTTATATGATTACATATGGGATTTAGGTTCAACTTATCGTACGAGGACCTAGATTTTATAATTGCTCTTTGCTAAATCACCTGGCTTTACATTGCAGGGTAATATTTATATTAATTTTTATCAATAGATTAAATTGAGGAAAGTGGAATTCTTAATTCAGACTTATTCCGTACGGTATCTTGAACTCACAAAAATGTTTTGTTTTCTAGTATTTTATAGGGTAGTTAACGCCTGGGATTGCAATATATGATATGGAGTCAAAGGAATAACGAAATGTGAATGAACATATATTGAAATCAGGCACCCCAATATCATAAAAATAAACGGGACACGGAAAAAGCAGGAAAGATTCTGGGTCTCTCATTTATTCAACATTAACGGAAAGCTGAGAAAACTATTAGATTCTTCTTCATCAAAAAGCAGATGTTCACATGGGAGTGTTCCTGAGACTTAGGAATAGTCAGTGCCCAAGATGCTTCAGGTCGACATATAATACTTATTCCAAGATTCCTCCAATTTATCCATTTTTTTTATAGTTCATAGTCGGCAAAATATTATTTATAACTTGGATCTTTTAAACTTCTATATGGATTCAAGTATGACAATGATCGGGATCCGTTCATTTTGGATATTCCTTTCACGCTTTTCGTTGTATGTGATACATACGCATGTGTGACTGGAGACTGCAAGCTGATGAGTTCAGTTTTAGAAATAATAGTGAGCCCTTTACAATAAAGTCTAGAGTTCACATGGAATCAGCTGCAAATTGCGTACCAGGAATCATCGAGGTAGTTTGAAGTTGGACTCTCAGTGGTTTTGTTCTAAAAATAGTGGAGGTTGCAGCTTTTTTCCCATACTTGAGTCAGGAAAAGAATAAATAAGACCTCGAAATCCCGTGGTAAAGTTATAACAGAAATACAGTAAATCCATTCATAACAAACCATAAAGAGGCATCGAGAATGAAAGTGTAAGTATCCATGGTCTACTGCCAATTCCGAAAATGTGTAAACAGAAATGGCGCTGATTTGTCCACGTAAGGCACCTGCTGGTTCTACCAGCTACTTTAGCAATATGGGAAGAGTTTAAAAAGTGCTGATGATAGCGGCTATACACTTGTTATCGCCTAACACGTGATAAGAAGATACATCCAATTTTATTAACGTTTGCAAGGATACTAGACATATTTTCAGTGTATTGTACACTGCCTCACCCTAATTTACCCTAATTTTTTTTATCATCAAGTTAAATGGATAGATTTTAAGAAAGTATCTATTTCAGGCGAAATATACAATTCTGTTAACATTAACCACCCTAGGAAATATGTTTTGATGGTATTAAACCGCCTCATTCCTTACCCTATCCTAGTCTTTCTAATCTTTAAACTAAATGGAGAATTTCTTTTAAGAAATATAAATATAGAGGAACCCATTCCCTAAGTCGTTCGTTTGAATATCGACTAGTATAGAAGTGGGTATTTTTATATCAATTACAGATTTTTGGGAATATTCCAATTTAAAATGTATAATATTGAAGCAAGTGTTTTATATAATTATAGATTTCTGGAGTATTCAAATTTATTAGTTAAGAAATGTTCAGTTATTTGACCGTTGTAGATTTTTAAATACTTCCAAAACATAAATTAAACACATTCAAGTAAGTTTGTTGGGTGATCAAACTTTTCAGATGTTTTATTTGACACGTTTTCAACTTTAAACTGTATAGAATAAAGTAAGTTTATTAAATGATAAATTTTTGAGATAGGATGTTTTTGTGTTTTTTCCTTTTAATTTAAATTTTACTTTATATAAAGTTACATTCAATTGTTTCATATGCCATTAAGCGATCGAATTTGACATACCTATTACGCGAAGGTAAGTTGAAAACACTTACAGGTCAATGATAAAAGTTACAAATTTATTGAAAACCATAAATTCGTTGACTGTAGTGGGTTTCAAATTCCACCTTTGTCTCAGCTCATCGTGTAGTGTTGCAGTGGTGTTACTTTAGGAATTTTAAAATGGTAGATTCGTTTTGTAGTGTTGCAGAAGTGTTACTATAGTCATTTTAGAATGGTAGATTAAAGGTTTTTTAATTGTGGTTATTATTTTATAAATTAATTTTGTATAATTATAAATTTAAATAATAATTAATTTTTTAATATTATAAATTATTTTAGATATATAGGAATATCTCAACTACATATAAATGTAGGAAGCTAATTAGTTGGAGAATATATCTTAAACTAACAAAATCTAACCACCACTTATAAAGTAACAATTTCTACTTTTAAATGACCTATAATCCTAACACTCATCACACACAAAATAAGTAGGAACCACATACTCCAATGCTTTTAGTGATTACTTGGCTCAATCTTAATCACTAAATGAGCTCTTCAACATCTTACTCCAAATACTTATCTTTGAATTCAAAAACATTGTAATCAATAAAGTCCATATCCTAGTACTATAAGCATATACTTTCATCACTCAAACATTACGTGAATTGTGGAAATCCATATAGAGGAACAAGGATGTAGGAGCATTAGAGCTTCTAAACCATCGAGGCTTTTGGCGGAGAAAGTTTCTAAAAGGGAGACTTGACATTTTGATAAGAATCCATATTCTTCCTTGTAAATATTGTATTTAGTTGATTTATTCTAGGAAATCTAAGTGAATGAGTCATGATTCTAGAAGTTGTTTGGACAGGTAAGATTTTGTTGATATGTTAAAATCAAATCTTCCTTGTAAAACATGAAATTTTAGGGATAGATTGAGCGATTTTAAGATTTAGAAAAATTAAATATATAGAGTGATTTATGGGTGATTTATGGAGTTATTTTAGGATCTAGAAAAGTCTTCGATGTTTATAAATTATATCTATTGTAAGCCTACATGAAAAAAAGAAGGAGAGTAAGTATAAGAAAACGAGAGGATACTGAAAAGAATGTAGAATTAGGCCAAGAGAGGAATGAGAGAGTTCCTTAGTGAAGGTAGATGCATGTATAGACTTTCATTAATAAATGAAGTTTCATACTTTCTGTGTATGAATTATCCACATGCATGATCACTTGAAAAATTCCTATCTATGTGAAACATGAGTTAACATGAATTTCCGTCTCTAAATTAATTTGTTGTTGGAATACAATTGAGCTTACGAATGCGATTAATATTGAAATTAATAAAATATGTGCAACATCTATAATATAAAATAGTGCATCTGTGTGAGCAAATGTAAGAAGATTAAGCGAGATTTGTAAGACTTGTTTAGACTAGAGTTGCATAGTATTCCATTTAAAATTGTCATTAAGATCAAAGATTGAGTTTTGGTAGAATCTATTTAGGTGCCAAATTCTGTAGAAGTCTCGATGAATTACATGAATTCAGTGACGGATTATGGATTTCAGTGTGAATAAATGTAGAAAAATAAGTAGAGGACTTGTTGTGATAAACAATTTTCTCTGTGTGGATCAGGAGTCGTCTGTGTGAATTACCCTATAGAATGAGAGAGTTATAGAAGAAGTTGTATGAGCACCTTCAACTCAACAATGCGTCGACATCTCCAATAAGGAGGTTATAATTTTGCAAGCAAAGTATTTTTTTCTTGCATCAGAGTGGTATGAGAGATTGTAGATCTACGACAAGAAAGTTCACATTTACAAAGAAACATGGACAAGGAAACTAATGAGTTGAATTGATAGGTGGCATGGTTGCATTAGTGTGGATGTTAAAATGAAGTCAAACAAAAAGGTAAATGGTTTTCTATTTTCAAGTAATTTCTAAGGGAAAATTTTAATTGCAACTATACTGAGGATGATTAAAATACGAGGATTGTAACCAATAAAAGAAGAAAATTTCAAGTTTTTTTTTTGCAAAGAATGTTTAGAAGTTATAGCTAAGGTTGGAAGGAGGAGTAAAAGAGGATGTTCTTAGAGGAGGTGAGGATTTTCAATAGCATAAAAGGAGAAGAGAAACTCAAGAGGTTCTATATGAGAGAACCAAGAATACCAAAAGGTTTCCTTCAGAGATAACTTGGTAAGGTATCATAACATGTTAAGGAGTAACTTGTTATTGCAGAGGCTTGGATGCAGTGTACAAATGGACATGGTAAATTCAACTAATAAATTAGGAAGATGGGTACTAATATTCATAACATGGGTTCAAGGGCAAACCAAAATAACATCAAACAAGATATCAAATAAACTGACATAAAGGGAAGGATGAGTTGAGTGAAATTTCACAAAGAAATAGCTGAGAAGAAAAAATAGATCAAAATAATGAAGATGACACTACAAGAGAGTGAAAAACATAAGACATGTGGTTGGAATATTAAAATAGAGAGGTTGCAGGAACTTATGATAAAAGTATCAGAGAGAGTGCACACTGATGAAACAGATGCAACCAACAATAGGAGAGAAATGATTGTAAAAGAGTGGATCAACATGATTAATGAAAGACTAGAGAAGAATGTTTGGAATCCCATATGTTTGAAGGTAATAATTGTTGAGAAATCTAAAGGCTTAATATATTAATGATTTCTCTTTCTTAGATAATTTCTTGTGAAGTATTTGATACTTTCATTCATTCAAACAAGAATTATCATATATGTATGTGTTTTAACTTCATTAACCAGTCATCATGCATAATAAACAAAAGAAAAATAACACAACATATAGGCAACAGCCAGGGAAAAAACCTCTCCAAACATGAAAGGAAAACCCATGGTAATTCTTCTTATAGAATATTCTCTTGACAGAATTTCCAAGATCAATACAAATACCCTTGGATTAAGTTGACTAAAAGATTAAGGCGAGAATCTTCTCTTAATTCTATCTTCTGATTCGCTCCAACATCGATCACGTCTAGAACTTGCTAATCCACTTCCTTCTCCCTTCATCCTTTCATCAACCTTCACTCGCCGAAAGTAATACACTAGCCCAACTGTTTGTTATCAAGGCTAGACTTGAAACAAAGTGGTATTCTTCATAGACATGGACTGATCAATAACCCTTATAGATAATCTAAATATGTCTCTATCTTTCGATGTGGGACTAATCTTCTTCATCTAGTAATCTCCTCCTTGCTTCACTATGCTAGAAGCATCCTTCTAGGCCCACAACCAGATCCTTTTGGCCTTAAATTAACTTCGAGCAACAAGATGACATAGGATTGTAACACAACCGTAATTGTGACCTATACCTTCTCATGTGTGGGAGGTTTAGGGCTCTTCTATCCCTCCTAAACCTAAATTTTCTTCACACAAACCTACCTTTAAAATAGACCCAAGACCGAATGTTTTCCTTGACAATGAGGGAAGATAGAATGATGCCCTAGCCTCAACTGTGTGGAAGAGTTTCCTACAGTTATGGGTGACAAAACAAACTTCTTTGCATCTCCTTGATATTCTCCTTTACCTCGCACCCTTAGACAAACTTCTTCTTATGGATTGAGACCAAATTGATCTTGTGATTGTGTCCTAATGAGAGATGAGAGACCCATATTTATAGTCTCCTTAATGTTGCTCATTAGGCTGCCATAACTTGCGCTTTGTCCAACTTACATAATGATATGAAGCTAACGTAAATGGATATATATAAATATATTTATGCCAAACATATATTGCTAGTTTTAACTTCACTTGGAGGAGTCTTTCACTAGCCATTTGATTTTGAACTTTGAGGATTTTTTCCACGTGATTTTTCCCTTGACCTTGGAGTCATACATTATACATTTTCAAGTGTAAAAATTTACATCAATGACACAAACCTATCACCAAGCCTAAAGGTCATGGTGAGAGCTACTAAAGCAAATACATCTTCAGCATGAAATCCATGACTCAAATTCACACAAAATTGCTAGATACAAATTACATCATTTTCATTGGCATGGGTCATTATGAAGACCGAACCTAGTTACACTTTCTTCAACTCTCCCTCTTAACTAGGGAGGTATTCTTACGTACATGATCATTGGACAATTTTTCAAGTTCACGGAAGAATTATCATAAGAATATTGGATTTGCATTCGATCTTTTATAGCATGATTTCAACTAACATTGATTTCACATAGCAAGGCCTTGGCTAATAGCTCTATCTCTCACTTAGATTAGAGCATAATGTTGGTGAGACCAATTTTTGATAGCCACACATCATCACTATCTCTCTTAGGGTCACACTCACTGGGGTGTTCTCCAAATATGTCCTACTAGGACTGCTGCCATCTTGCGTTCCCATCCCTTAAGGGTATCGGTCCTCTTGCCCACTCTTATCTTGCATTCCCTACCACATCCTCAAAGAGTGTTGCATGCCATATGATTCTACAATCCTCCATTCTTTCTTCCAAACTGAAGACAAGAATGTTGTGTATAACTCTCCCTCTTAACCAAGGATGAGTTGTGTCTAACTTGCTCATGTTCCTTTACTCATAGGAATCTTCAAGAGCTCACTCTTAAACAAGAACTCTACCATCAGTACTTTATAGGATATTCTAGTTGAGTAATGATCCAACACCTTGAGGTCACCAATTTCTTCATATGTAGCATTCAACCATCAATCACTTTCACTAATGATCCAACACCTTTGGTTTATATAAAGAAAGTATCAGAGAGAGTGCACACTGATGAAAAAGATGCAACCAACAATAGGAGAGGAATGATTGTAAAAGAGTGCATCAACATGATTAATGAAAGACTAGAGAAGAATTTTTGGAATCCCATATGTTTGAAGGTAATAATTGTTGAAAAATCTAAAGGCTTAATATATTAATGATTTCTCTTTCTTAGGTAATTGCTTGTGAAGTATTTGATCCTTTCATTCATTGAAACAAGAATTATCATATATGTATGTGTTTTAAATTCATTAACCAGTCATCATGCATAATAAACAAAAGAAAAATAACACAACATATAGGCAACAGCCGGGGAAAAAACCTCTCCAAACATGAGAGGAAAACCCACGGTAATTCTTCTTATAGAATTTTCTCTTGACAGAATTTCCAAGATCAATGCAATTACCCTTTGATTAAGTTGACTAAAAGATTAAGCCGAAAATCTTCTCTTAATTCTATCTTCTGATTTGCTCCAACATCGATCACGTCTAGAACTTGCTGATCAACTTCCTTCTCCCTTCATCCTTTCTTCAAACTTCACTCGCCCAAAGTAATACACTAGCCCAATTGTTTGTTATCAAGGCTGGACTTGAAAAAAAGTGGTATTCTTTATAGACATGGACTAATTAATAACCCTTACAGATAATCTAAATATGTCTCTATATTTCCATGTGGGACTAATATTCTTCATCTAGTAATCTCCTCCTTGCTTCACTATGCTAGAAGCATCCTTCTAGGCCCACAACCAAATCCTTTTGGCCTCAAATTAACTTCAAGCAAGAAGATGGCATAGGATTGTAACACAACCCTAATTGTGACCTATACCTTCTCATGTGTGGGAGGTTTAGGGCTCTTCTATCCCTCCTAAACCTAAATCTTCTTCACACAGACCTACCTTTAGAATAGACCTAGGACCAAATGTTTTCCTTGACAATGAGGGAACATAGAATGATGCCCTAGCCTCAAACGTGTGGAAGAGTTTCCTATAGTTATGGGTGATAGAACAAACTTCTTTGCATCTCCTTGATATTCTCCTTTACCTCGCACCCTTAGACAAACTTCTTCTTATGGATTGATATCGAATTGATCTTGTGATTGTGTCCTAATGAGAGATGAGAGACCCATATTTATAGTCTCCTTAATGCTGCTCATTAGGCTGCCATAACTTGAGTTTTGTCCAGCTTACATAATGATATGAAGCTAATATAAATGGATATATATAAATATATTTATGTCGAACATATATTGCTAGTTTTATCTTCGCTTGGAGGAGTCTTTCACTAGCCATTTGATTTTGAACTTGGAGTATTTTTTCCACATGATTTTTCCCTTGACCTTGGAGTCATACATTATACATTCTCAAGTGTAAAAAATTATATCAATGACACAAACATATCACCAAGCCTAAAGGTCATGGTGAGAGCTACTAAAGCAAATACATCTTCAGCATGAAATCCATGACTCAAATTCACACAAAATTGCTAGATACAAATTACATCATTTTTATTGGCATGTGTCATTATGAAGACCGAACGTAGTTACACTTTCTTCAACTCTCCCTCTTATCTAGGGAGGTATTCTTACGTACATGATCATTGGAAAATTTTTCAAGCTCACAAAAGAATTATCATAAGAATATTGGATTTGCAATCCATCTTTTATAGCATGATTTCAACTAACATTGATTTGACATAGCAAGGCCTTGACTAATAGCTCTATCTCTCACTTAGATCAGAGCATAATGTTGGCCAGACCAATGGTTGATAGACACACATCATCACTATCTCTCTTAGGGTCACACTCACTGGGTGTTATCCGAATATGTCCTACTAGGACTACTGCCATCTTGGGTTCCCATCCCTTAAGGGTATCAGTCCTCTTGCCCACTCTTATCCTGGATTCCCTACCACATCCTCAAAGAGTGTTGCATGCCATATTATTCTACAATCCTCCAATCTTTCTTCCAAACTGAAGACAAGAATGTTGTGTCTAACTCTCCCTCTTAACCAAGGATGAGTTGTGTCTAACTTACTCATGTTCCTTTACTCATAGGAGTCTTCAAGAGCTCCCTCTTAAACAGGGAGTCTACCATCAGTACTTTATAGGATCTTCTAGTTTACTAATGAGCCAACACCTTGACGTCACCAATTTCTTCATATGTAGCATTCAACCATCATGTCATTCCTTCTTTCCTAGAAAGTATCCTCTTTGAATATGCATCTGGGGTTGCCTTCATAGGGCCATATATGTTGTCAAGGGTCTTCATCCTTTCAAATTTCTATCAGAGTCTCCATATCCTTCTAGGAAATTTCCTTGTCAAATATTCTTGGTTCTCTAGATGTTGATTGCCTTTATCATGGTTGCTTATTTCATGATCTCTACCATCCTCACACCCTTCATTCACAGAGGCTTCTAATCAGAGTTCCTTAATTCTAGTCAACTACATCATAGTTCATATGAGGACATATTATGTTGATTTCATCTTTAAACCTTTCATAGGATGAGATCCTGTTTCTCTTGATCATGCTTCATCCAAGCTACCTGTAACCATGTGATATGATATTATAATATAAAACGAAATTATACATACCTCATTTCTCTTGAATCATACCATGATTCTTGCAACAAAATTCTTGGGAGATCTTTGACCTTAAACAGAGTTGACAAGATCTTTACAGGTTCTCTTGGTACCGTCATTCTGACTTGGATTCTTATAGAGGATATTTTCCTGTAAAAATTCTTCAAATATTTGGATAACCAAGATGTTATCATCTTAGAATTTTGTACACATAACAATTTCATTTCTACCTAGAACCCTTACATACATAAATGCAATATACATTAATCATAACCATTAAAAATATCTCTAGAGGACTCAACATATCCTCATTTATCCATATTCAGATCATTCTTTAAAGGAGTTACTTAAAAACACATAAGAATGTTCATGAATCACAACATTCTATGCTAACTAAGACCTATGAAAGAAAATAGGAGGTAGTATTTTATTCGTCTTCTTTTCATTGTCTTGAATTTCTTGAGTGACATGAGTTGCTTCATGTTTACTCTTGCCATTCTTCTTTTTCTTGTGACAATCTATTTGGTAGTGTCCATATTCGTGACATTCAAAGCATTGAATATTTGACATGTTTTTCTTGGGATGTTGTTGGTGACTAGATCTCTCAAACTTTCTGAACTTCCCTTCTCTATTAAACCTGATAGCAAATGCTTTCTCTTTGGATCCAACTACAATATATTCCTTGGCCTTTAATCTAGTTTCTGCCACTTTTCATATTTGACATAGATAATTGGGTGAGGATGCCTCCTTAGCCCATATGTTGGTTGTAAAGTTTCCACATTCCTCAAGTAGCGCGTTCAACACTATCGTAGTCATCTCTTGATCATACATGATTTCTCCTTGTCGTGCAACTGATCGCTTATTTCAGAGACCCTCATGAAATATGAAGCTACACCCTTTTCTTTGCTGATATTCATCTTGTATAACTCATTCCTTAGAGAGATTCCTTCTCCAGCAGATTTGGCAGAGAATAAATCTATCAATTTGTCATAGATTTCCTTGGTTGTTTCAAGCTTGGCTACATAAGGAATTAGGGAGTCCTTGATATATTCTATGAGAATATTTTGAGCTCTCACTTTGTTCTTGTTACGCTTAAAAAATTCTTGACTATCAGAAGGGGAAACAATTTTCTTTTGTACATAATAAATAACTTCTTGTTCTTTCAAATTGGGGTCAGTTCTCTTCTTCCAAGCAAATAAATTTGCAACTGCAACTAACTTATTTTTTTACTTTCAAGAAGACATTCTTTTGAAAAATTAGTCTTGCTCAAAAGAGTAATATACTTACTTGATGTGATGATTCTTGAAGCTTGATTTTAGATGGCTACATTGAATGAGATTGAGGAAGCTTGACTGTCCTTGAATATTATTGAACTTGAGACCTGCTTGACTTATCCTTGAGGATCTACTCTTCAACTGAAGTGAGATGTAGATATGCTCGAATGATAGATCTTTGATAGATCTTGGAGTTTCAAAATGTGGATCTAAATCTATCTTTCCCTTCAACTTCAACTGTCATGCCTCTTCTTTAATGTTCTTTATTAGCCTTTCCTCTATGTGCTACGAGCCCTATGATACCATGTTGAGAAATCTAAAGGCTCGATATATTAATGATTTATGTTTCTTAGATAACTGATTGTGATGTAGTTTATCCTTTCTTTCACTCAAAAAAGAATTATCATATATGTATGTGAGTTAACTTCAGCAACCAACTATCATGCATAATAAAAAAAAGAACAGTAACACAAGATATAGGTGGTAGCCAGGGAAAAAACCTCTCCAAAGCTCAGTGGAAAACCCATGGTAATTCTTCTTATAGAATATTTTATTGACAAAATTTTAAAGATCAATAAAAATACCCTTTGACTAAGTTGACTCCAAGATGAAGGCAAGAATCTTCTCTTACGGCTATCTTTTGATTTGTTCCAACAAGGATCAGATCTAGAACTTATGGATCAACTTCCTTCTCCCTTCCTCCTTTATTCAAACTTCACCTACCCAAAGTAATACACTAGCCTAGCTATTTGTTATCAATGATATAGTTGAAACAAAATGATTTGCTTCATAGACATGGACTGATAAATAACCCTTAGATCGGATATGAAGATGCCTCTATCTTTCCACGTGGGGGTGATCTTCTTGGTCTAGTAATCTCCTCCGTGCTTCGCTATGTTAGAAGCTTCCTTCTAGGCGCACAATCGAATCCTTTCCCCCTCAAATAAACTTCAAGCAAGAAGATGACATAGGATTGTAACACAACCATAATGGTGACCTGTACCTTCGCACATGTGGGACGCTTAGGGATCTTCTAGCCTTCCTAAACTTTCGCTCCTCTAGTCAAACTTCTTTGCACATAATTTCCTTTATAATAGACCCATGTCTGAATGTTTTCCTTGAAAATGAGGGTAGATAGAATGATGCCCTAGCCTAGCACATGTGGAAGAGTTTCCTGCAGTTATTGGTGATAGAACAAACTTCTTTGCGGCTCCTTGATCTTCTCCTTTACCCTGCACCCTTAGACCAACTTCCTCGAATGGATTGAGACCGAATTGATCTTCCTATTGTGTCCTAATGAGAGATGAGAGACCCATATTTATAGTCTCCTTAATGCTACTAATTAGGCCGACATAACTTGAGTTTGGGCTAATTTACATAATGATATCTAGCTGACGTGAATGGATATATGTAAATATATTTAGGTTGAAAATATATTCATACTTTTATCTTCGCTTTGAGGAGTCTTTCACTAGACATTTGATCTTGAACTTAGAGGAGTTTTTCCACGTGATTCTGCCCTTGACCTAGGAGTCATACATTATACATTTTCAAGTGTAAACATTTACGTCAATGACACAAACCTATCACCTAGCGCAGAGCTCATGATGAGAGCTACTAAAAATAATACATTTTTAGCATGAAACCCATGACTCAAATTCACAAAAAGTTGCTAGATACAAATTACATCATTTTCATTTGTATGTGTCATTATGAAGATCCAACCGAGTTACACATTCTTCAACAATAACGGTAAAAGTAATTGAGTAACGACATAAGTAAATATATGGTTAGCTATAGCATAAGTTTAGGGATCCAAGGCAGTTGTTACATCAAAATCTTATGATTAGGAGGTCATCGATTTTTCTACTATCAAAGTATTATGTGGGAGCATTAAAGCTTCTAAACCATCAAAATTTTGGAGGAGAAAGTTCCAAAATGAGGTCTTCACATTTTGAGAAAAATTCACATTCTTTATGTAAATATTATATTTAGATGATTCATTCTAGGAAATCTAAGTGAATGAGTCATGAGTCTAAAAGTTCTTTGGATAGCTAAAAAAAATGATATGTTGAAAGAAAATATTCCTTGTTCAACATGAGATTCTAGGGATAGATTGAGTGATTAGAGGATTTAGAAAAACATGATTTATGGAGTCATTTATGGGTGATTTATGGAGATAAATTAGGATTTAGAAAAATATGATTTATGGATTGATTTTTGGATCTAGTAAAATATGTGATGTTCCCAAATTCTATTTATCATAACAGTACAGGCAATATAAGTGTGAAAATAAGAGAGGATGGACAAATTCATGTAGAATCGGGCGAGGAGAGGAATGGGAAAGTTCTTGTGTAATGATAGATGCATGTACAAACTTTGCTTAACAAAATAAAGCTCCATATTGTATGTGCATCAATTATCCACATACGTGATCACTTGAAGAATTCCTATCTAAGTGAAATTTGAAATTACTATAAATTTCAATCACTAAATGTGTGCGTTAATGTTCGAATACAATTGAACTGATGAATGCAGGTATTAATAAAACCTTTATGCAATTGGTGACATAGAACAATGTATCTATATGAGCAACTATAAGCCGAATAAATGATATTGATAAGACTTTTTTTTTTAGAGTAGATCGGGGTAGAATTCCATTTAAGATCAAGATTGAATTGGGTAAAATATATATAGGTTCCAAACTTTGTAAAAGTCTCCATAACTTATAAGAATCCACTGAAGGATTATGGATTTCGGTGTGAGTAAAATCCAGTAGATTTAGTAGTAGACTTGCTGAGGATAGACAATTTCTAGTTTGTTGGTTGAGAGGCATTTATGTAGAATGAGAAAGTTTTAGTAGAAGGTGCATGTGCTCCTTAATGTCAGTAGTGCATCAACATCTTAGAAAAATAGAAACTAGAATTATGGAAGAAAAGTTAAATTTTAGTGCATCGAACAGCCATCCATTACAATGCATAAGTAAACAAACTATATAACCATCTATCTAGTAAGAAATCCCTTAGTGTACATTGGTTACTCAAGTAGTGTAACCATATTGGTTATAAGATATCCTTTACTGTACATAGTTAACCCGATTTCTTAATAATCTTCCCTTGAATGCAAAACATCACCTACAAAACTCTACAACAAACAATATAATTCTACATTCATCCAGCCTATGTTTCACTGCTCTCGTGTTAAAAAATCATTGTAACAAAAATTACTAAGTACGAAAACTCTCATGTTCCCAAAAACACATCACAAAAGACTCTTACAACAAGAGATCATTTATATGTCGTTATCATGAAACTTATAACTTAAATATATATAAGTGATAATGTGTATTTATAACTTAAATTATTTAAGTGATAATGAATAAACATTTGCATAATGTTCTTGTGACTTTTAGAATGCTACCAGCTCTTCAATTTCCCTCTTGTCGTCATTGGTCTGTACAGTTGGAAAAAATTCATGGCCTCCATTTCGACTGAGCTATCCCGCTGACCGGCATGGTTTTCTTTCGACGCTTGCTGTTTCTGTGCGTATCTTTTCCTTACTTTTTTTTAGAGATTTAAGTTTCTTTAGTTTTTACGTAAGATTTCCCTTTCATTTCGGTTTGCGTCCACGGTAATTGAAGTCAGCTTGGTTATTCTTATATACGTTAAGCCGTGCAAATTGTCTAATATGCCTATTTTTATTCTTTAATATAATTTTATTAACATTTTTCCACAGTTTTAAAACAACTTTTTAGACGATAATATAATCATATTTTGATATTTATTAGTAAGGAATAGATTATGATAATCACTTTGACTCTTGATTTTATATTAATTATATTATGATTATTAACAATTTAGTAATTTGTTAATTATTTGAGTGATAAAAGAAATAGTTTTATGATAAAAAGCTGGAAAAAAAATCAAATTAACACATATATAAATATATAAACATGAGTAAATTTAATTATTCTTATATATGTAAAAAAAAATAAAAAAATTACCTACATTTAAGTGAAATCTAAAACAAAAGTAATTTAATTAGTGTATATGTACGTTACGTCGTGCCTATAGAGAGATGGTGTGTGTTTAGAAAAAGGGAGAACAACATCCTTGGCAATGCTCCTCTGCATCGTTATATTTCAAGATGGGTTCAGTTATTAACGGTAGGTATTTTAACCATATTTGACAACAATAGATATACATACTTCTGCTTAGTTCAAAGCAGGATCATACATTTTAATTTAAGTTTTGGTTGGTGTTTTATTGGTGCAGGATGCTTTTTAGAATTTCAAATTTAAAAGAACTTTCGGGCTTCGGGGAAATCCTTGCTCTCGGTTAGTTAATAGATTCCACCACAATGAAAAATGTTGAGATTTACTGTTTTGAATAAAATAGGCAAAAATCTCACTAGGTGACAACAATAGATATTTTGTTGCTAGATTAGCTCCAGGTTGTCGGGAGGGAGTTAATGCATCCTAAATTTGACTTGAGAGAATTTATGAGGCACTTAGATTCTCGTTGCTATATAACAGGTATCCATATGGATTGTTTTGTGAGTGTGAGAGTTTGTGAGGATTTGATTTATGTAATCTCATGTTTGATTAATAAAGAATTGCCGATGCCTATGTTTGGTGGACGTAGCCCAGATTGGTTGGGTGAACCACGTTAAATTCCTCTGTGTTTATGTGCATGATTTAATGACTCAGTATTTGTTTAATTTGTTGTGCATCTTATCTCCAACAAGTGGTATCAGAGCAGTTGGAGGTGGAGCGCATACTGGAGGTGGAGTGCGTGCTGGAGGTGGAGCGCATACTGGAGGTGGAGCGCGTGCTGGAGGTGGAGCGCAAAGGCGTGTTCGTGATGGCTGGTGCGTGTCAATGCTGCGTAGAGCTTGCACTTAATGGAGTTGATATAAACCTGCGTGCAGGTATTCCGCTGGAGCACTGTTGCGTGGAGTGCTCGTGCTGGGCAAACCAAATCAGTATACATTACTGTGTGGAGGTGCGTGGTTGCTATTCAACTGCGCGGACGTGCGTGTTTTCAACCTGCGTTGCTAATGTGTATTGATCGATTGCTGCGTGCTGTGTATTGATTGATTGCTGCCTGGAGGTGATACATTCACGGTAATAAACTGCATGCTATGTATTGATCGATTGCTGCCTGGAGGTGATACATTCACGGTAATAAACTGCGTGCTATGTATTGATCGATTGCTGCTCTGTCGGCAAGATAGACCTCACCACGTGAGACTCGCTTCTCTCTGTCCAAATATTACCAATATCTGGAGTTGTTAGTAATATATTTAACGTATTTGGTAGAAGTTGTTTGAATTATCTCAAGTTGATGGATGGAGATTGTTTGGGAAGAATCAAATCATAAGTCATAAGTCCTAAAGTATTCTTTGAATGGATTTTTACGAAGCTATTTGATTCTCCGTTTGATTTGTCGTAAGGTGATGGAAACGACATTATTTACTATATTGTATTTGCATTTTGGCTTTATTTGCAATAGCAAGCAAAAGGGTGTGATAAAGATATTCAAAATCTGAGCATTTGATTTTCTTTGCCATAAGCTGATGGAGAAGACATTATTATATTGTGTTTGCATTGCTCCATTGCATTTTGATTTATAAAGAGAGACAAAAATATTGAAAGTAAAGTGAGAGCGGAGAGAAAAAGTATGCAATGTGTGTTGGTATTTAAAGTTATTGCTGCTTGGAGGAATTGTTTGTTTTTTGAGATTAATTTTTTGCCCAATGTACTGTAACTTGCATAGCAACAAAACAAAAACAAAGGTTTTTTTTAAAAGCAAGGATATAAGTGCATATGGCAGAAATTTGTATGTGAAATACAAAGGGCAGATGTTTGTTTGTTTTGTTTAAAGGCAAAGGCATTTTTTAAACACAAACTTCATTTATTTAAAGTTGGTTTTTTGGAGATTATTGTGTTTTTTTGTTGATACAAGATGGCGAAAACTCAAAGTGCCCGGTTTGAAATTGAGAAGTTTAATGGAAAAAATAATTTTGAGATCTGGGAGGTGAAGATGCATGATTTGCTTGTCCAACACGGCGTGGCAAAGGTGTTGTTGGGCAAATCCAAACAGCCTTACAACATCACAGATAATGAGTGGGTCGAGATGGATGAAAGATCGATAAGTGCTATTCGACTGTGTCTAGTTGATGGTGTCCTATTTAATATCGTGTCGGAGACAACAACTGTTGGTTTGTGGACGAAACTGGACAAACTGTACATGACCAAATCCTTAACTAATAGGATTCTCCTGAAGCGAGAGTTGTACAGTTTGTGAATGAAAGAAGGTACATCGATTGCTGATCATTTAAATGCTTTTAGTACTCTTCTTGTGCAATTAAAAAGTATAGAAGTAAAAATTCCATCCGAGGATAAAGCTATTACTTTATTGTGCTCATTGCTCGAGTCATGGGATCATTTTGTTACTTCTATAAAGTCTTCGTTCATCAGAAACTATTGAGTTTGATGATGTAGTTGCATCCTTATTATCGGAAGAAACAAGGAGGAGGTCGCATTCCGAAACCTCTACATCAGAAGCTATGACGGTTAGAGGTCATTCGAAAGAAAGACGCCTGAGGAAGCCGAACGACTCACGTTCAAAGTCAAAAGGGAAGAAGAGTAAGCTAAAGTGCTGGTTTTGTGGCAAATCAGGGCATTTAAAGAAGGACTGCTGGAAGCAACAACAAAAAACTTCAAAAGCAGATTCTTCGACAGAGAAGAAGGAGGAAAATGTGACAGATACAGGTTCGACATCTGGTTCAGGTATGAGTGATGAAGTATTATCAGTTAATGTGTCAAATAATGGTCAACATTGGTTGTTAGATTCCGGTGCATCAAACCACATGTGTATCCATAAAGAATGGTTTAAGGAATATAAATCAATTAATGACAGAGTTGTGTACATGGGTAATGATGTAACATGTAATATCGTGGGGATTGGGAGCATACAACTACAAATGTTTGATGGAACAACTAGAATATTAACTGATGTGGGGCATGTACTAGATTTAAGGAAAAATTTGATTTCATTAGGAGAACTTGATTCAAATGGATATAAAACTGTAATTCAAGGTGGAGTAATGAAAATTTACAAAGGCATTTTACTAGTTATGAAAGCTAAGAAGATAGGAAATCTATTTCAGTTAGAAGGAGGTACAGGGTCATATTATGTGTCTACGGTGTCTGAACATGATAGTAGTTCCACTCACTTATGGCATCAAAGATTGGGGCATATGAGTGAAAGAGGATTGAAAATTTTGGCTGATCGCAAGTTACTTCCAAATCTGAAGTCTGGAAAATTAGATTTCTATAAGCATTGTCTGTTTGGAAAACAAAGTAAACAAAAGTTTAAAATAGGCAAACATACTAGTAAAGGCATACTTGATTATATCCATTCAGATGTTTGGGGACCAGCCCCTACAACCTCATATGGTGGTTCGTCTTATTTTGTATCATTTATTGATGACTTTTATTGGAAGGTATGGGTCTACATGTTGAAAAGAAAGTCTGATGTTTTTTCAGTTTTCAAGCAGTTTAGAGCATTGGTAGAAAACAGTACTGGTAGAACAATAAAATGGTTTAGAACTGACAATGGTGGTGAGTTTATTTCCAAGGAGTTTGACAGCTATTGCAAGGATGCAGGGATTTAGAGACATAAGACCACGGTTTATACTCCTCAGCAAAATGGAGTTGTTGAACGCATGAATAGGACTCTTCTAGAGAGAGCAAGGAGTATGCTAAGTAACGCCGGGTTACAAAAGGAGTTGTGCATAGAAGTGGTGGCAACAACTTGTTATGTGATTAACCGATCTCCATCGACGGCCATAGACTGCAAGATTCCGCAAGAGGTATGGAAAGGACACCCTTGTGACTATTCTAAACTCAGAGTGTTTTGTTGTGATGCATATGCTCTAGTGCCTAAACATCAACGAACTAAATTAGATCCAAAGTCTAAAAGGTATATCTTTGTGGCGTATGGTGTTGGAACAAAGGGATATAGATTGTGGGATCCTACTACCCGCAAAATCATCATCAACAAAGATGTAAAGTTTAATGAATCCTCTCTTATACAGTTAGATGTAGATAGTAGATTGAAACAGGATGATGTATCTGACTTTCAGCACATTCAGTTTGATAGCATTTCTAATGATATTCATGATGACCATAGTTCAAATACTAGTCATGAACAGGTTTCAGAATCAGAACATGAACAGGGTTCAGGTTTAGATCATGAACAGGTCTCATATACTAATCATCAAGAAGTTCCTACAGATGGTAGTTAGCCAATCGAGGAAGCGCCAGAAACATCCTTAAGGAGGTCGACAAGAATCAAATGGCCACCGAGAAGGTATGATGATTATGTTACTTCAGTTTCATTTACTGCTAATGACGATGAACCTCTGTGCTATCAGGAAGCAATATAAGGTTCGAAAAGTGACAAGTGGAAAGCGGCCATGAAGGACGAAATGATGGCCTTGGGTAAGAATAGCACATGGGATCTGGTTGAGCTTCCGAAAGACAGGAAAACTGTGGGGTGTAAATGGGTTTTCAAGCTGAAACGGGGTGTGACTAATATGGAAGACAGGTACAAAGCATGGCTGGTTGCTAAAGGGTTTTCTCAGAAAGCCAGTATTGACTTTCATGAGATTTTTTCACCAATGGTTAAAATTTTTTCAATTAAAATTGTGTTAGCATTAGTGGCTTTGTTTGATTTGGAGTTGCAGCAGTTAGATGTTAAGACTGCATTTCTACATGGTGACTTAGATGAGGAAATATATATGGAACAACCGGAAGGGTTTGTTCAGCATCGCAATGAGAAATTTTTCTGCAGGCTCAAGAAGTCATTATATGGCCTGAAGCAGTCGCCTCGGCAGTGGTATAAGAAGTTTGATTCTTTCATGTTGACTCAGAAATATGTTAGAAGTGAATATGATCATTGTGTTTATTTTAAGCAATTTAAAAATGGCATATTCATTATCTTAGTATTGTATGTTGACAATATTCTTTTAGCAAGAAAAAACATAGAATAAATCAACATGTTGAAGGCTCAGATGGCAAGGACGTTTGATATGAAAGATCTAGGAGCAGCAAGACAGATTTTGGGCATGGAGATTTTCAGAGACAGGAGCAATGGTAAGCTATGGCTATCACAACGGAAGTATATTGTGAAAATACTTTTCAGATTTGGTATGAATAATGTGAAGCCTGTGTTAGTCCCTTTAGCTTCCCATTTTAAGCTTTCTTCAAGTTTATGTCCTAATACAGATGAAGGAAAGGATTGTATGTCTCGAATTCCATATGCCAATGTAGTAGGGTGTTTAATGTATGCGATGGTTTGTACTCGACCAGA
>APFE031576055.1:0-25068 GCA_000404065.3 Pinus taeda | reverse complement strand
TTGTATTAAGAATAAATCTGATGTATTTGATACTTTCAAGAAATGGAAAGCTTTGGTTGAGATTGGGACAGGAAATAAATTGAAGTGCCTCAGATCAGACAATGGAGGTGAATATTGCAGCAGATATTTTGATTGGTACTGTTCAAAGAATGGAATTCGCAGAGAGAAGACAGTTCAAAGAACACCACAAGAAAATGGTGTGTCAGAAAGGATGAACAGAACAATCATGGAGCATGCAAGGTGCATGAGATTGGATGCAGGATTGCCTTTACAATTTTGGGAAGATGTTGTAGATACTGCTACTTATCTAATAAACAGAGGGCCTTCAAGTTCCTTGGATGGTGGAGTTCCAGAGGAAGCATGGACAAGAAAAAAGGTAAACTACTCTTTTTTAAAGGTTTTTGGTTGTGAGGCCTTTGTCCATATTAATAAAGAAAATAGAACAAAGCTTGAGGCAAAATCAAAGAAATGTACCTTTATTGGATATGGTGTTAATGATTTTGGCTATCACTTATATGATTATGAAAATCACAAAATCATTAGGAGCAAAGATGTAATATTCAATGAAAAGGTCTTGTATAAGAATCAGTTGCAGGAAAAGAAATAGGAAAAGTAAAATAAGGAATACCCAGTTCTTGATGAGATCATTGAAAAAGTAAAGGTGCCTGAAAATAATAATAATCAACAACCACAACAATAGCAACCACCACAACAGAAACAGGCACCCCAAACACCTGAAAGTGGTCTTAGAAGATCTACCAGGATAAGTATACTCCCTTGAACGATACTCTCCTTCATTATATTATTTATTATTGACTGATTCTGGTGAACCTGAATGTTATGAAGAAGCAATGCAGGTTGAAAGCAGGAAGAAGTGGGAGCTAGCCATGGAAGAAGAGATGGACTCCGTAATGCATAACCAGCCTTGGGACTTAGTCAGGTTGCCTGCAGGTAAAACTACATTGCAGAATAAATGGGTTTACAGGCTGAAGGAAGAAGATGGAGGAAAACAGAGGTAAAAGCTAGACTTGTGGTGGAAGGGGTTTGCACAAAAGAAAGGTATTGATTTTTGTGAAATATTTCTCCTGTTTGTTTAAAATGACTTCAATTGAACTATTTTTAAGTCTAGTAGCAGCTTGAAGATTTGCATCTTGAGCAAGTTAGATGTATACAACCTTTCTCCCATGGGGATTTGGAGGAAGAGAATTATATGCAGCAGCCACAAGGAATGAGGTAAAAAGTGGAAGGAGAAACAATAGTGTGCATGTTGAAGAGAGCTTGTATGGCTTAAAATAGGCTCCAAGGCAGTGGTATCTAAAATTTGACAAGTTTATGTCTGAACAAGGTTATACTAGACGTCACTCTGATCATTGTGTTTATATGAAAAAGCAAAATGATGGCAGCTATATTATATTGTTATTGTATGTAGATGACATGCTTGTTGCAAGGTATAACATGCAGGACATAAATGTGCTCAAAAGAAAATTGGAAAATTCATCTGCAATGAAGGATTTGGGAGATGCAAAACAAATCCTTGGTATGAGAATTACTAGAGACAGGAAAAATCGCAAATTAACATTGTCTCAAAATGAGTACATATAAAATGTGTTGAAAAGATTTAATATGCACAATGCAAAACTAGTTAGTACACCTTTTGCTAGCCATTTCAAACTTAGTAAGGAAATGTGCCCAAAGACCCAAGAAGACATGGATTACATGTCTAAAGTTCCATATGCATGAGAAATTGGAAGCTTAATGTATGCAATGGTCTGCACAAGGCCTGATATTGCACATGCAGTGGGAGTTGTAAGCAGGTACATGAACAATCCAGGAAAGGAACATTGGATGGCAGTGAAATGGATTTTTAGATATTTGAAAGGTACCACAAATCAAGCATTATGCTTTGGTGGTTCAAACATTTCTCTACAACGATATGTTGATGCAGACATGGCAGGTGACATAGATAATAGGAGGAGCACTACAGGATATGTATTTACTGTAGGTGGAACAACTGTTAGTTGGGTTTCAAAAATCCAAAGTGTTGTTGCACTTTCAACAATAGAAGTAGAGTATGTTGCTGCTACAGAGGCTAGTAAAGAAATGATTTGGTTACAAAGGTTTATGAGTGAATTGGGTAAGGAGCATGATATGGGCACATTATACAATGATAGCCAAAGTGCCATTCATATTGCAAAGAACTTAGCATTTCATTCTAGGACTAAACACATACAACTCAAGTACCATTTCATACGATCAATGTTGGAATATGGCGAGTTGAGGCGGGAAAAGATACACACTATCCAGAATCCTGCAAATATTGTAACTAGGGAGAAATTGAGAATATGCTTAGTTTCAATTGGTCTTCAAGGATGACGATGAAGATGAGAAATAGCCAGGTCCAAAGAGGAGTCATTGTCCAGCAAATGAAGTAGCAATGGAGTTTCTACAATCATTCTCCAAGTGGGATATTGTTGGGTATGGAGCATGATAATTCAGAGGTCTTTGTTTCAGCCGGATGTATACCCCAGGAAGTTTGTACACCTCTACACGTGAGGGAGTTCTGGGGGGACTTGTCCCCCCACGGAGGTTCAGGGGGGATGATCCCCCCCGGATGGGAGGTCTGGGGGTCAGTGGTCCCCTGGCGGGGGTTTCAGGGGCAGCACCCTCGAAGCTAAAAATAGATGTAAAATTGCCTTGTAAAAGTATAGTAATTTCTAGTCAATATGGTCTGTTCATTAGGCGGATGATATGATGGTAGAATTTATATTTAGTTTAGGGTTTTTTGCCCTAGAAGGAAACCCCTCTCTTTGTATGAGGCATTGTATTTGAGGCTATGTAATAGATGTGTATTCTCTGAGAGAGAAGCAGAGAGGTGAGACTGTGAGAGAAAACAGAGGATATTATAGCGGATCTACTGTAGGTTGTGTCCCTTCATTTTGCTAGATAATAGAAAGGAAGGACTGGTTGTTCGGGGTGGACGTAGCCCAAACTGGGTGAACCACATATATCTGTGTCTCTCTTGTTTTATGCGTTTTCTATATTTATATTTTTGCAATATTTTATGTGTTCCATTGCTCTGTAATATATAATTTTCTAACACTTTTTGCATTATCTCATCCATCTAAATCCAGTACAATTGCTACTTCATTTATAGAAACAATTCAAAAGCTACATGGAAACCCAATGAGTATTGTAAAAGATAGAGATCCCATTTTCACTGGAAATTTTTGGACAAAATTATTTTCTTCTCTGGGTACTCAGTTAGCTCATAGCTCATCTTATCATCCTCAATCTAATGGGAAAACTGAGATAGTGAACAAATGTTTGGAAGAATATCTTCATTGCTTTGTATCTGATAAACATACATAATGGGTCAAATGGTTTCCTCTAGTTGAATGGTGGTATAACACTTCCTTCCATACTACAACAAAAATGACTCCATTTATGGCACTTTATGGATATTATCCACCATCCATCACATTATATTTAAGAGAAAATTCTAAGGTTCAAGCAGTGGAAGATCACATCGAGCATCAACAACAAGGTCTCCAACTCTTAAGGGATAACCTCAGTTTAACGTAGAATAAAATGAAACAATAGGCATATCAACATCGCAACGAAAGAAGTTTTGATGTAGGTGACTGGGTATTTCAATGACTGCAACCATACAAACAAATGTCCCTCAAACAAGCTAAGAAGGATAATAAATTATCACCAAAGTATTATGGTATGTACAAGGTGTTGCAAAAGATCAGTACTATGACATACAAATTGGAGCTCCCTACAACTTCTCGAGTGCACCTAGTTTTCCATGTTTCATGTTTAAAGATGGTTACAGGTGACAAGCTCCTAGTTCAAACAATATTTTCAAAATTTGGCGAGGAAGGAGAATCATATTGAGACCCGAAGCAATCACAGAAACAAGAACTCGACAATTACAAAATCGATCAATTTCAGAGTATCTCATTAAGTGGAAGAACTTACCCGCTAAAGATTCCACATGGGAGGATTAGAATTTTATACATACGCATCCATATATACTCAAGCATTGAGGACAACACTTTTGTAAAGGAGAGGGA
This sequence comes from Pinus taeda, assembly GCA_000404065.3. NCBI lineage: Eukaryota > Viridiplantae > Streptophyta > Pinopsida > Pinales > Pinaceae > Pinus > Pinus taeda. The sequence goes on along the minus strand of APFE031576055.1, from coordinate 20,989 downwards.
CATGTTAGGTCCCTATAATACTAATGTTTTCCCTTATTACTATTGTGATTGTACCCTGTTATTGTTATTTTTGTGCCCATTTTGTCCCCATATTGTTATTATTGTGCTCCATAGAAGCCCACTATTGTTATTATTGTTCCCTTACATTATTATTGTTATTCCAACTCTGATTATATTGTGACCCCTTAGACTCCTATATATAGAAAGGAGGTATTGTCATTTGTATCATCCAAGAATTGTTCATTTGTGTAATGTAAAGGAGGTTGGCCCCTCAAAGGGGTTGATTTTGTAGTTGTTGATCTATATTTTCTTCTATTTTGTGAGTTGGCTGCCTAATAGACTCGGCTTGCCTACACTCAAAGATATGTCAGCCTCATGCAATCCGTCAAGTATATTTTCAAGTCTGTGGTCGAAAACTACAAATTTTTTCTTTTGCAGCACAGGAGGTTAGGTTCCTCTCATTATTAGTCACCACCATTGCACACTCTAGTAGTGATGGGAAGTGCATTAGTTTCCATCTTTTATCTTATGTTTATTCTTTGATTCAGGTGTCATGTTGCATCAAATGGTCTACCTTTTTTTTATGCAGTTTTACATGGCTTTAGATAAATGTTGTGCATTGAGACATGGGAGGGAAAACTTCCCTTTCGATTCAAATATTTTTTGTTTATTTTTTGAGAGGATTCTAGAGACAAGGCCTACATTTGACCATCGCCCTCCTAGGTCGATCACTGAGGTTCAGATGCATGAGGGGACAAATGATGCCCAAGAGGGGGTTGTCAGAGTATCCAACTAGGATTTCTGCCAAGGAACTGAGGCTATTGGCCAGTAAGAATGACCATGTGTTTGTCACGTTGGAATTTCTATATGTGGGGATTGATTGGAGACAATGTCCCAACATCCTCTTCACAGTGGCTAAGCCTACAAATGATAGAGGTAATATTTGTCTTCTCTTTAAATTAATCTAGTTTCATACTTTTTTAATGAATTAGAATTAAATTCATTCTAGCATGTTCTTTAACTTTTTTTATTAAATTGTTTAATGAAATTGTCTAATTATTTTTTTATACTATATATTCTGTGGACATTGGCACATTCGATGGGGACATGCCTATAGAAATTATGGTGTATATTTGTACCTACTCATGAAGTTTTAATCAAAATCACAAGACACAAACCTACTCTGTTGCTTCGCAGAATTCAATTCACAATTTAGAACATCAATCACAAACATGCAATGAGAAATAACAGACATGAACAAAATATTTTCAAGGGAAAAAAATCTACTAAAACCCCATATGCATGCTTGCATTAATTTGATGAATAGATATGTATTACAATTGCTTTTCTCAACTGAGAACAACCTACAAGTGAATAACCTATCTCTGTGCTCACTAAGAAGTTATGACCTAGACTTAGTCAATTTATACCTCTTCTTGAGCCCCTATTTCTTTACTCAATTCCTTGAGAAATTAGTCCCCTATTATTTAGGAAATTCCTCAAATTGATTGTGCAATTCCCAAGGTTGATCATATGACTACATGCAACACCTATACACTCGAGACTAGTCTACAACTAATGTTAAACTACCTTGGAATCTCCACCACAGCTGGGGAACTCGAATTATTTGCATGCACTAGCTATTTTGGGTTGGTTGATTAGTTAACTGGATTCTCACTGAGGTAGACTAAAGTTTCACTGCACAAGTGATCTTTGACTAGTTCATCCAACAGTTGGAACTAACTTAACTAAAAGAAACTTGAAATAACTAACCTTGATTACTAAAATTAGCAATTGCACATGCTTACTTGAACTCTAAGCCATCTAACTCAAATTTACTGAGTAAATTGGGTGACACAACCCATGTCACACAAGTTAGTTTCATCCAAGTTGTTTGTTGATATTGAAATTCAAATTTTCTCAATTTAATCAAGGAAAAATCAAATTGAGAATTTTTTGTTGCATTTTTCAACAATGCCACCTCCCCCACTATCAAATGGAGGAGATAAGGAGATGGGAGAGACTTGGAGGGTGAGGCACATCATCTAGGACACATGGGTGTCTGGGGTTGTAGGGATGGTCTACAATTTCAATGGACCAGATTTTAGGTTGATGAGGGATTCCACCCTATGAGGGATCGAGATATCAAAATAGATCCTAGGTTCGTGGATCTATACAGGGATTGTCCAAGTGAGATAATGTCTCTTATTCATCATATCATTGGAGCTAGTAGGGTACTAGTAGAAACGATGGATTCAAGGCATGCAATTACAAATGCATCAGATGAGGGTCGTGGCGATGATCATGAAGGTGGTGATCATGATCATTATGCTTCTGGTAGTCCCACCCCATTAGATCATGATGCTTCTGGTAGTCCCACCCCATTAGATCATGGTCATTAGGGTTTTCATTATCCTTTTGGTAGTACACCTCCTCGTCATTTGATTGATGATGAGATACCAGAGCTAGAGGATGTGCCTTATGTTTCTCCTGATAGAGTATACCAACCACCTCCTCCTCCACCTTAGAGTTTGACCGACCACGTTGAAGAAGTAGTTCACCCTCCATCATCTTCTACTATAGACCATCCACCTCCTCCTCCACCTCAGCTAAGTTTGACATATGTTGAGGTAATATTTGACCATTGATCATATTTTACTACAGATGAGGTTGGCACAACTACGTCTATTGTATCAGATATTTGATTGCACTACTTAATTTATATGTTGATGTTGACATGTATATTGTTAGGTCATGTTAGATATTTTCATTTAATGTGTTTGCAAATAGTTTTGTATGTGATAACAATTATTTGACATGAGACTTATATTAATTTGAGGATGTGTGTGGTGATGATGTTAAATTACAGTGTTTGTGTTTTGTTAGATGTGATCACGATGATGATGCCCTATTAGATAATTATATTTGTGTGCTAGCTAATGACATTTATATGTGCTAGAGTTGTATATAATTAGATTATGGTAGTGAACTCAAATGTGTATCTTATATGATGTTTATCTTCAATAGAAGGTTAGCACCATGATGTTTATTTTTATGAAATAATATTTATTATACATTATCTATTGGTGAACTTATATCAAACTTTTATATATGAAATTGCATGCAAAATTACTTACTTTAAGAAAAATGCAAAGATATTTTTATAATTACAAAGTTTAGTATGGTTGAAACTATGATTGTAAAATTATGATAAATATTTTTATATTGCTTAGATAGTTCATTCATATTCAGTCTAACTTAATTAGCAAAATATTTCAATACATACAAAGAAAATATAATTAAAGATAAAATAATTTAGTTAGTTCTTAATAAGACGAAAATGTGTTTACTCATTCAAGTTTTAATATAAATATTATTAATAATAAATTATTCAAGAATACAATTTAACTAATTCAATATTGGTTTATAAAATTCAATGTATTTTAAGTCGGAATTTTTACAACCTGTAGCCTAGGTCCATCTATACTCTGGATCTACCAGCATCGAGAGGGATAAAATATCTTGAGATGCAAACATATTTTAGAGTGAAAAGAGATTTGATCCCTCTAGGCACTTGGTAGATACAGAGTTAAGATGGATCTAGGCTAGTATAATATATATATTTAGTTGACATTGAAATATTTTATTATAATTCACGTTCTCCACATTAAAATGTTAAAATATGCCCCCTCATATTTTTTTCGTGTATCTATACATTTAATTATTTTTATTATTAATATCTTCTAAAATATCACATATCAAATTCATATTAAACATTTAAAAAATTACAAATATCCCTCATAAATTGAATTAGAAAGAAACTATTAAACAAATAAGAATGCTCTCAATCTATCACACTAAAGTGAAAATATAAGAAAATTTTCAATTTAAATTACTTTATTTTTCTTTATATAAAGTATCTACAAATTTATGTTACTTAATATGGAAATTGAAATACTTTACTTATGGTTCACAGTAAAATATTTTTTCTTATAAATATATTTTATTTTAAATATCACATGTAAATTGAACATAGAATCAATTACACATAATTTAATATCAATAATACTATTTCTTGTCGCGTGAAAAAATTACATTTCTTCCTTGTAGTAAAAGGTAAATTATATTTCCCCGGATTGGGTTGACCCTACGACTCTAGGATAACACTCCAAGGCACACATCTTGCAGCCCCCACATGGATCAACCTCCTTAGCAAGTGACATTCACCCCCCCTCCTATGTGCCAGTTGACCTCGTACGGGATCTCTCTACTCCCAAGACCCGTTATTAATTTTATCATCCCCATGTTCATTCCTCTTGCCAGCATGCACTTTCCTCCCAGAATTCTCTTCGGTGCTCTTTCTGACTTCATGTCTGAAAATCTTATTTGTGTGACCATGAATCAGGATAGGAGAGAGGCGAGTGCCTCGATAAAGGGAGAGGTCAGGAGCACCCCCAACCAATTTTGATGATGCCACCATTGCCACCATGTTTGATAGTGGGATTTTCAAATCCATATGCAGTGAGGTCCTAGATATGGAGGAATTTGAGCTATGCAGGTGTCGCCCGATGGTTTGGGCACTCAGGAGCCTCCTTGTGCAATAGTTGAAGGAATATGCCCAAGAGAAAATTAAAATGGTGGGTGGATTGTTGAACTCTTCGCTCAATGGACTCATGGTGTCCCCTATTTCAGACGACTCACCAAAGACTTGCATCTAGAATTCCCACCCAGCATTCCCTCCTCTTCTTCCCTAGCTCCTCCCCCCTCCCAATATTTTTCAGTCGATTCCTCCTCCCCGCGTTTTCCTTGCACCCTTGTGGCTCATTCCCCTCCTTCCCAGGCTCCCATCCCATTGGTGGTCAAGGTGCCCTCGTCTCCTCCTCACCCCAACCCTTGGAGATACTACATTCTTGAGGAGCACCCAGAGAACACAATAAGCATGCAGGCTCATGTCACTACCCAGGTATATTGTGGTTCTAGTGTGGCAACATTAGCTCTTAGAGACATGGAAAATATTAGGTCGATTTTTCCACTACAGTTTGGTCTCTCTACAGGTCACTTCAATTCCATTTCCTTAAAGGCGAACAACTCAAATTGGTCTCTCTATAGGTCACTTCAATTCCATTTCCTTAAAGGCAAAAAACTCAAATCCATGTGGCTCATTGGCTTCATTATGCACCATTTTTGGCACGTTGTTCATCATTTTGTTATTCCATGCAACAAATTTCTATTTTCTATTCTCAAAAGCATTATTTTGATCAACAGTTGTCTTGTAATGCAAATTACAAAATTGTAAGGCTTTGGTTTCTCCCTTCTGGGGTAGAGACCCTCCACTCTCTATCTCTGGTTTCCTCCTTCAGAGGTAGAGAATGCGCTCTTGAATATACTTTTTGTAACTTCTCACTTGTTAATATAATGTGAATACATTTTCTCACAAAACAATAGTAAAGTATATGTTTTTACTCATTAAATTTCTTCCTCATAATAAAATCTAAATTACTTTTTTTTTTACTTCTGGTTACTTTATATATCTATATAAAGTTATATAAGATTAAGGTGTAAATTGAAGTATTGTAATTAAGGCCGACATTAATTTCTTTTGTTATTACTATTTTTAATTTGTTAATTTAAATTATTTTACTATTCTTAAATGTAACGTTACACAACAACATCTCTCCCATACTGAGTTGTAGAGTGCCTCTTGACACAATTAATTTAGATTTAATATAGCTTAAAAATTGTAATTTTTATAAAATGTAATTTATTACTAAAGTTATGATATTTTCAAGCAATTGTAATTTAATATTTATAACAATTCTTACCAATTTAAATTAGAAGTGTATATCTCTAAAGATGAGGATCAAAAAATGTAAAATAAGGCTTGTGAAGTTACTTATAGTTGTGGATTTGCTCTATTGGAAGTTCTCCCTTAAAGAGGCAACTAAATTTTTCTAGTAATAAAGATATAACATTTTTGTGTTATTTTGGTTCTTTATTTGCTATTGTACTGATTTAAATTTAACTCTTTTTAATAATAAATATGAGCTAAATAATACAAAAAATATACTATATTAGATTTAAACTTTTGACAAATAATATATTTTATTATTTCTTAATGAACAACTCAAAAATTATTACTTTTTCCTCATACTTATCACGAGATAGTCACTAAAATTCATGTTTTTACATTTCTCCTAGCTAATATTACAACATCCTCACAATGATAAAGATGTGTCTACTTTAAAGAATTTAGTTATAAATACATAAAAATAGATGTTTATTTTACATAATCTAAATAGGAAACAAAAATGCATCACAAATCTATTTGAAAGTCAAACAAATTCCTTTTAATCACCATCTAAAATGTGTTGCGCTTAATATGTTCCTCTTGCACTGGTGCTAGCATATTTACCAAATGCACTACAAAAATAATATTTGAAAATATAACTATAGCTCAATGTGTTTGATAACATGAATGTTATGTATTGGTGTGAAAATTTTATACGTGTGCACTGGTGCATAAATGTGATGCACCACTATGAAATTTTAAATTTGTGAACCAATAGCGGTGTGTCATAAGTATGTGCACACCGATTTCGGCGTGGTTGTGTTTTACAATGCACTGGAGCTTGTGCATGATTTTGCTCTTTTTGCGCACCAATGATTTTTTTTTTAAATTGAAAGTTATGTTTCCATATTAATAAATACATTTTCCATTTAATCAAAAAAATTGTATTTTGTGTATGAGGCTGATGTATTTTATATGTCAATCATGTAGCAAAGACATTAGGAGAGAGAGCAACAACAACTACAGGAACAAATAACGGACCCATAAAATACAGTTTGCCCATGGGAGGCCAGAGAGAGGGAGAATACATAATTTACGTCCTATAATACACACTCCAGGTATTTTACCTAGATCTCATAGGTCTGTGCTACAAGATACCATGGCGCCATGGATTTCAGAAATGGAACTGTGAAAATTTTATACTTTGTTAAATGTTGTTGGTTCAAATGGTAAAATAAGAGTGAAATTAGAAGGCAAGGGTACAGAGAAAAGATATCAGATTAGGGTTTCTTGGGTCTTATCAGTCACACACCAAACACTGTGAAAACTTATAGGTGTGCATTTCACGCAACTACCATATCGTACAGTTGATGTCCTTCAAACCGGCGATGTGACCTTCAATGATCATTCTGGGCAAGATATATTTTAATTATATATCACATGCAACACCTTATTATGTATCCTTATCACTTATTACTACTAAAATTATAAAGACATGTCTACTTTAAATAATTTACTTATCAATACATAAAAATAGATATTTATTTCACATAATCTAAATAGGAAAGAAAAATGCATCACCAAGTCTATTTGAAAGTCAAACAAATGTCTGTTAATTACCATCACATTATTTATCATTTAATTCTTAGCCATAAAATATATATTAATTCATATTTTATTTATAATTACCATTGAAAAGAAAAGTCAAAATTGTTCCATAATCCATGAAAAAAAAATTAATACCTCTCATGCATCCATGTAAGGCCATTTGTTTCTCTTATGGTCCATAAAAAGATGTAATCAACATTTTATACATGCATAAGACCTCCTTTTAGTTTACATAATGTTGCAGGAACTGTAATTTAAAGATAGTAAACATGACTTTACTTCTCATGTCAAGAATTTAATCTTACATATTAGTACACAAATTTTTCATTGTTAAAGTCCTCATAGAGTTATCATTGCATGATGATTTATATTTTGAACTAAACAAGAAGAAAAAATATGTAACTAAACCAATAAGTATCTAAATCGAGACTAATCTTCAATGTTATTTCTAAATTCACTATTTTGTTCTCATTTTCCTATTTGAGAATCCTTATTATCATAGATAATGTACACAATTAGAAATACTTAGTTTTAAGTACTGTAAAAATGTTTCCACTGCAAAAAAACATGTAAAAACGTTCATGAATCTTACCAATTATGTTATAAAATGCCGACAAGACAATAAAAAAACAACATAATTAGCAAAATAAAGAAAACAAAAACGTACAACAATAGTATAAACGACAGAATAACATAAGTAAAAATCACTCTCCATTGTCATTACCCTGATTATCTTCCTCGCTTGGCATGATAACATTGTTGCTATCAAAAATATGTTTTGACCTAGGGTCATGTATAAATACGAACCACCAATCCTTATCCAACACATCTAGGTAAAAACACTTGGTTGCAGTGTTTTGGGAAAACATAAGGCTCTCTAGCTTCATGCCACATATTTCTAAATTTGATAGATATTAGCTCATTATCGTGATCTTCCTTTACATTATTAGGATCAAAGGTGTCCCACTACTTGCACCTAAAAACAACACATTGGAATGAAGATAAGTCCACTTGAACTATCTCGTGTATATTTCTAATGTAACCTAATGTCACATGCATTAGGTTTTTGATCGTAGTGGCTAGCACGACTAGATTGGTAGAACTCGACTTCCACTCCATAGTCATGTGGTGTGCATCCATCATCAGCATCCTCTGTGTGAAAATGATGTCAAATTCCCACATAGATGGGAACAAATGCACCTATAAAAAAGTGAAAAAATCATAGTGTCATGTGTCTAATAACCCTAACATAATTATAAAAATATATAGATGTTACAATTCAAAGGTGTTGTTATCACAATAAACTTCGTTTTTTAAATTTTAAAAAAAATGCTGAAAGTCCCAGTGTCAACATCTTAATTGTAATAAACATGGAAAGTTACTGATAGTGTGGCTCTCAGAGTTTTAATAATATGATATGGTATGTAGAAGGAATTCACTGAAAATGGGTATATCAACAATTTTCAATTTAGCTGATAGGTCAACTATCAATGCCAAAACCAGTTTTTAATTTAAAGTGATTACTATACTAACTACACCAGCATCAACGATTTCATTAAAACATGTTCTATTTGTTTTTAAAGGGAAAAATTATCAACTAATCATTTTTCCTTTGCTGCAATGGGTGAATGTCATTTAACATGATATTACCATATGATACGAACTTCATTCGTAATCATAACCTGAAACTCCATGATTATTCACTCACCAAATGTATTATCTTATCCACATGTCAAGTTGTTTTACCTTGTCTCATCAACAGTTTGTTTTTTGTTAATACGAAGTCAGTCACACTTGGCATTGAAAATCTTTTTTCTCATAGGGATCTAGGATCAAATCCTAGGAAGACCACACAGCGTGATGCAGAAAGGAGGCAAAGTGAAACTTTCTGAGCCCAAAGCATCGGATTTGTTGGACATATACCCTAAAATTCATCAATTGTTTCAACAAGCTAGTTCGAGTGAAGTCTTCCACCATTTTACTTACTACCATGATGCAGTGGCTCTGTCTTTTGCTCAGGGGTTCGATGGAAATCACATGGAGGTGGAAGGCTTGTCATTTTTAGTTATAAATCAAACCATTGTTGAGGTCGAAGCCTTACCAAAAAATGGAGACAAGGTTTTCCACAATCATGTTTTGGCAGGTATCAATGTCCCTTTCTTCCTCAAATAATAATTCAAAGGGAAAAATTGAAGGCCTGGAGTTTGAAAGGAGTGGTTGTAGGACAAATGGAATGTCCCTTTATGCCTCTGTCAGTAATATTTTACTTACGAAGGAAAGTTTAATTAGGTAAACCTCTACCATTTTTATTTCCTCGCACATCTTGTTGGTAAAATCAGAATTAATCCATGTTTTTATTTATTAGAAATCCTTAAACATATGGAAGCTAGGTTCAGGACCCACACAGATCCCTCGTCTCATTTTATATACCATAAAGCATTGATAAAACTGATAATCAAAAACCAGCTAGCCAAGGCAGAAAGGACTTGGATCCATTTCCTTTTTTGGGGGGGTTTTCAACCTCAACCCCTTAAAATATGAAGAGACAAACCAAGGACTTCCAAAAAAGAGAAGAAAACTAAAGATTAAGCCCCTATTGAGCCACCTCCTAGTCAATAAAACCTAGAAGTTACATCTACATAATTTGGTCCAAAGATTCCCAATGTTTTCCAAAGGAAAAGTGTTAGGCTTAATAAACCAGACCTTGTATCCCTTGTGAACCCACCTGTTCATATTGGCCCTTCCCAGGATGTGACTCCACATTTCAAAACTTCCCCTACAAACACAACTAAAACAGAGATTCCTAAAGGCAAAGAAGAAGAGGTTGAAATCAAAGAGGAGGAGACATTGTTTAAAGTTTTCAAGGGTGCCAAGAGACCCCATACAAGGCAAAATAACAAGTTAAGATAAAGAATCAAACTTAGAAATAACCCAAAGTTGGCTAAAGAGGAGATTGATGTTGATAATATGCCATTGAAGGACCTCATCATCAACAAGAAGAAGACTATAGGCTCTAAGAGGAGAAAAAGCAAAGAAACTATGCAAAAGGGTCCTATGGAGACAAGACAAAGAAAAAAAAAGATTGGAGAAGGTGGATGTATTTCTTAGGGAAGCTAGTACCCTCAGCTAAGATTCTTGGGGGCTAAAACTTAGAATTTTTCCTATCTATTTCATGAAACAAATTTTTCATTTTTATCGCAGATAGTCTACCTTATGGTTTTTATATGCAGTGGAAAGTCGGGAGAGATGGCATTCCCATCGTCAACATTTTTTGATAAAGTTGATAGATCCATTGTCTGCTATTTTGGGGTGAAATTATGTGTTGTTGGATATAAAATGATACAGGGACAAAAGCTGACAACCAGTCTATCAAAAAATTTGGAGAAAATAGGGAGCGTTGACATCTCTATAGTCAGAGATATTTATACACACAAAAATGTTGACCTTCCTATTGTTAGTGATTTTGAAATCAAGCGGAAAATAAAATGCTAACAGTGAGCTTGTCAGTGAAAGCTACAAACAAAAAACTAGTGAAGCTGACAACAAAAATATCAGTGTTTTTTCAGGGAGGTTCAAAAGAAAGAAGGATGAACAGAAAAGTAGTTTTGGAGGAATTTTGGACCTATTTTTCTAGCTAGGATGTTAAGCTATTAGTTAGGGACCTGTTTCGATTTCCAAGGAAGACAGTTTGACAAGATATTTTAATTGACCTATATATCAACATATTTTCATGTAGTTATTTTAGGAAAAACTGAATGTATATAAGTTTTATATTTTACATGCATGAACTTGAAGATATTTTAGATATCTCAGATTATTGTAATTAATATGGAAACTATTATTTTGCAAACAGTTGATGTGAATTCTATAAACAGTTTATGAAGAATGAAGAAGGGTTGACTTTTATTATAAAAACATTAGCATTCTGGTGTATTTTGGTAGATCTTAAATATATTACTGTTTGATAAGCATTCACAGAAAACAAATGTGTTGTAGTTCCCTGTCAGTTATTTCCTTTTTATGGAAGATCTTCTTCATGTATGAAAATGTTAGTATCTGAGATTGGGATTGATTTATGATCCTTTCTCGTATTTATCAGTCATTAGTACATGTTGTTCCTATCAGTTATAATATTGTTTTCTTCTATTTTCTTCTTCCACATTCCTCAATTTGTCAAATGAATTATTGCTACCCTGCTTTTTGTGTCTTGTTCATTAGATTTGTAGCATCATTTATTAAAGCTACACTCCATGCCTAACGGTGTATTTTAGTTACATCCCAACCAAATATTCATCCTACAAACTAAATATGGCCATATAACTCAATTTTGAAACCTACTACTACAATGACCTAGAGTAGTTAAGTTTTAGGGAGAGATCCCTCTCCAGATTGAAGGGTTAGCTTTCAGCCTAAAAGAGGTTTAAGGTTACCTTAGAGGTTTTCCAACAACTAGGTTTCCACTAACAGATAAAATTTTGGCACCATTTTTGGGGAAAGAGAAGCATAGTTTTTTCCCCTAACGATTTGATTATTGAAGATCAGACCTTTGAAGGTAAACAAATATTTGTATATTAGTTTGGATGCAAGATTTTTGCTCTGGCGACTCCACATTATGATCTAAAGGGTTCTTATTGATGGATTTTTGGATCATACATGCGTTTATAATGAGAGGAAACCGGATCTAAATTCACCCCATATTTTTTCAAGCCCAGAAAAGTTGTTCAGGAAAAAGACTCCTAAGGAAACAAGTAAGGTTGATTTAGAAAGATCCTTTTCTCTCCCTGCAAAGCTTGAAACTTTTCAAGACTTGGTGCTAGATATCAAATTTCAAAGTAATTTACTTAGATCGAAGTCCAAAAGCGGTCTATCAGATATTGTTCTGGATCCAACAGATCTCGAGGCTTTCACTCTTGAGCCCTCTATCTTGGAACTAGAGCTTTTACCCCAATATTTTTAGCTTTAGTCTCATTTCCAAAAATTAGAACAAAAATTCCAATAACTTCAGGAAGTCATTGACAAATCTCCAACTTTTCCTTATTTCATCCCATATTTGTTTACGCCAACTACTCAGTTTTCCTATGGAGGTTTTCAAAATCCTATTTCATCAATTACCATTCCAACAAACTCAGTACATGTGACTTTTGTTTTCCTTACTCCTGTCGTTAGTATAATTTCACATATCAGCCCTATAGCTGCCCGATATGCACCTTTGGATCTTGGGGGTCAGATTCATGACTTCCCACATAATTATGTATAGGGTCTTATTCAATTTGATGGTACTAGATATTATATAGCTCAACAACATGTAGACAAAATTAACGATTTTATAGATCTAGAAGAAGTTGATTATGAGGACGTCAAACTAAGACTTTTTGCACAAAGTATGGCAGGTGAGGTAAAGAAATGATTCATATATTTACCTGTATCCAGTATAAATACCTTCCAGCTATTTGAACAGTTGTTTCTCACTAGATGGGAGATGAAGAAGAACCCCTTGCAGATTTTACCTGAGTATGATGCCCTTAAAAGGAACACAGGAGAATCTGATCAAGAATCCACGGTTAGGTTTAATAAGATTTATAATTATATTCCAGTTGAGACCAAACGTCCTCCTAGTTTAGCTTTATTACACTATCCTAATTGTTTTGATGTCGATTTGGCTTATCAACTTCGTGAAATAAATCCTTCTACTTTAGAGAAAATGCAGAGTAATGCAAATGGAGTGGAGGACAATTTATTGGCAAAGAAAGAAAAAATGAAGGTTGAAAGGAGAGTGGGTTTCAAAGAAGATTCATCTTCATATCCTAACTTGAAATTTTATGTGATGCTGAAAACTATGGATAAGTTGGTGGATAAATTGACCCCTCCCCAAGGTGAAAAGCAACCTCAAGTCAGAAATATGAATTTTAGGTGGCCCCGGGCTGCTCAAAGTCATCCTAGAGAGTGGAAAGCTCATGAAGAACAATAGCTTGATGTTCCACCTCCTTTTCCAGAATATTTTGCTGATGAGGATACTATTGATAAAGAATATCATCAGATTTGGTGTTTCAATGACAAAGAAACCCAAGTATTTGCCACCAAAGAAGAACATGACATCTCTACTAGATGCTGAAGAGAAAAAGTTTGCGTTCATCTCTATGATTTGGTTGTTTATCAGTAGGGGTAGAATAATGTGGCTGAAAATTTTCAAAGGCAGTACAACCTCAGAAATCATAATGTAGCTATCAAATCTCCACCACAAAATACAACAGTTGAATAACAAGTCAAACCTAGAAGATAGATTTTGAAGAAACCAAAGGAGCCAAATAAGGACAATCTGAAAAAGACAAAAGAAGCAACAAAGAAGACCAAATATGCACAAAAATCACAGTCAACCTTTAATCTAGAGTCTGAAATCAGTAATTTGAAAGTATCCATTCCTTTTGTTGAACTTTTGAGAAATGAGCAATATAGGAAAAGAATTTCTACTATGATTAAAATATGAGAAATTGATCAAGTCAACATAAATTCACAAGATTCTTTAAACCTAGATGATGATGCTCGTGAATTTGTTTTTGGCCCACACGTTACTGTTTTAAACGATGATGTAAGACCATTTTATCTAAGTCTAAATGTACATGATATGATTCTTCAAAACATTGTGTTAGACTCTGGAGCTTCACATAACCTCATGCCTAAGTCAATCATGGACCATCTAGGACTCCAAATTACCAAACCCTACAAAAATTTGTTTTGTTTTATTTCTAGAAAGTTAAAATGCCTAGGGTTGTTAAAGAATTTAGTTGTCACTTTAGCTCAGATTCCTGCTAAAATTGTATTGATGGATACAGTAGTAGCAAACATTCCAACCAGATTTGGCATGTCATTATCCCAATCTTGGGCAGCAAGATTGGTAGGAACTTTCCAGATGGACATGTCCTATGCTTCTATACCATTGTTTGGTGAAATGAAAAGATTATACCAAGAGGTTAAAGTGGCTTATATGGTGATCAACAAAACCCAACTGGTTAATCATCCAATCTATGCAGTCGAAATAGAGCTAGGATCACAAATTTTCTTCAATGATTGCTTTTTTTAGGGAGAAACATAAAAAAAAATGAAATTAATATTAAGCAAGAATAGGTTCAGAAATGTTCAGATGAAGTCTGAAAATCACATTTTGATGGCTCTACTTGTGAGAAAGGTTTTGGAGGAGTAGTGTGGATTGTTCCACCAGATTGTACAAGACAATTACATTCATCTAAATTTTATTTTGATTGTACAAATAACATAGCAAAGTATGAATCTCTCATTATTGGGTTAAATTTGTTAAGAGAGAAAAAGGCACAAAAATTCACATTTTTGGAGACTCAGAGCTGATTGTGAACCAAGTCAAAGGTACATATCACTTTGAGCATCCGAGAATGAGGGCTTATAGAAATAAAGTTTGGGATTCCTTTTCTAACATGCTTTATGAACACGAGATCTCAATGGTATCAAGAGAGGAGAATCGAATTACATATTCCTTAGCAATGGCTGCTAGTGCATTCAGAATTTAGATTTATCTGAAAGAAAAGTATGAGATAAATGTTAGACATAGGCCTTCAATTCTAGATAATACAAAGCATTGGCAGTTGTTTGAAGACGATCAACAAATCAAAAGATTTCTGGAGAGAACAGATGAATTTCTCAGCACTCCAATAGAAAAGCATGAAGATGAAACTACAATTAAGAATTATGAGACAACATTCTTTTTTAACATTGTGTTTGGGCAGGAAATTATTCAGTTAAGTAACAATCGAATTCCTAGAGGTTTGGTTCCTTTAGAAAGGTTTTTTGGTTCTAATGATGTACCAATTAAGTCAAGAATTCTGCCAAGTGATGGTGAGATGGAGGATTACAATTTGGGAACCCAAAATGACCCAAAGATAGTCAAAGTTTCTAACACTTTGAGAAAGGAGAAGAAACCAAAATATGCAAAATTATTGAAATGGTTTTCTGATATATTCACTTTGAGGTACGAAGATTTGAATATTTATGATTAGACCATCATCCAACATACTATATCACTTAAGGAAGATGAAAAACCTTTTAAACAAAAGTTAAGAAGGATCAATCTGAATTTAATACCACTGATTGAGAAAGAAGTAAAGAGAATTCTAGCTGCAAAAAGATCATTCCACTCATATTTCCAATTGGGTAGAAAACTTGGTGCCGGTAAAGAAGAAAAGAAGGGAAATTCGCTTGTGTGTGGATTTTAGAAATTTAAAAAAAGTCTCACTAAAGGATAATCATCCTTTGCCAAAAATGGATCACATTTTGTAGAAGGTGGTTGGTGCAGAAAGTATCTCCATGCTAGATGCATTTTTAGGATACAATCAGATCCTGGTTGACCCAAAATATCGGGAGAAAGTTGCCTTCACCATGCTGTGGGGTACGTTCATGTATTCTAAGATACCATTCAGACTCATGAACGTCAAAGCTACTTTTCAGTGCGCAATGGACATCACCTTTTCTGATGAAAGAGATAAGTTTATGGTAATTTATCTAGATAACATTAATGTTTTCTCAAAATATGAATCTTCTCATCTGAAACATCTGAGGATAGTCTTTAGCAAGTGCAGAAAATTTGGAGTTTCTCTAAACCCAAAAAAGTACCATTTCACCATGAAGGAAGGAAAGTTGTTGGGACACATAATATCAAAGGACGACATCATGTTACACCCCAATAGAGTGACAGTAATCCAAAATATTAATCAACCAAGAAACAAGAAGGAAGTGCAATATTTCTTAGGTAAAGTAAATTTTATGCGGTGTTTTATTCCAAATTTTGCAGAAAGTTTTAAAGTAATAACAAGTATGCTTAAGAAAGGTAGCAAAATTAAGTGGACTCAGTAAGAAAATAATTAGTTTAATGATATGAAGAGAGCTTTAGGCCAAACCACCTTTACTCATTAGTCTATATTTTTCAAAGGATTTCATGATTTTCTCTTTCGCCTTCGAGCACACTATCTCTGGTGTGTTGCTTTAGAAGAATGAGGTAGGTCAAGAACAACCCATCTCCTTTTTTAGCAATGTTTTGAGCGATGTTGAACTAAATTACAACACTATAGACAAATAGGCATATGCGTTAATCAAATTACTTAAATATTTTAGAGTTTTTATTATTCATTCTCATGTGACTGCATATGTGCCAGATGTTGCAATAAAGAGTATTTTAGTATAGCCAGAATATGATGGTAGAAGAGGGATGTGGATTTCTAAAATGTTGGAATTTGACTTCGAAATAAAACCTACCGAGTTAATTTAAGGACATGGTCTGGCCAGACTAATGACTGAAACAAATTTTGATGATGTTGGTATAAATTATATTTTTGAATTAGTGGATCTGTTAGGTGAAGAATCAATTGTTAAAGCTGAAAAATGTTTTAAACAATGTTCATGGTAGTCTGATGTTGTTTACATTCTGCAGAATTTACAAGTACCACCATTAATAGATAATAATACACATGTTAGCTTTTTTATATTAAATATATTAAGTATTGTCTTTTAAATGGTTGTTTGTATTGGAAGGATCCTCAAGGTATTTTATTGAGCTTCCTACTAGAAGATGAAGCCAAGAAAATGAGTAAAGACTTTCATGAAGGAGCATGTGGGGGACATCATTACTAAAAGGCCAGAGTAGATAAAATATTGAGAGCTGGATTTTATTGGCCTACTATATTTTCTGATATTAGAAAGGAATTAACAACTTGTCACAAATGTTAGTTGTTTGAGGTTAATTCAAAACTAATGTCTTTTCCTTTGAAACATATCTCTGTGGAGGCACCTTTCCAGCAGTGGAGCCTTGACTTTATAGGTGAAATTCATATGGCATCGTCAGCACATCATAGATGGATTTTGACAGGGACATATTACTTCACAAAGTGGATTAAGGCAGTTTCGAGTAGGAAATCTATTGATCTTGTGGTTATTCAATTCTTAGAAAATATTCTCTCTAGATTTGGTTACCCGAAGAGGATTATTAATGATAATGCAGAGTGCTTTAAGTATAAGAGATTAGTAAAATTCTGTGAAGACTACCATATCAAGCTTAGCCATTCCATAGCCTATTACCTTCAAGGTAATGGACTGGAAGAATCCTCCAAAAAGAGTTTGGTTAGGATTATTAAAATTTTGTTAGAAGATAACAAAAAGGCTTGGCACACAAAACTCAAGTTTTCCTTATGGGCAAATAGAGTTAGTACTAAGAGGTCAATCAACACTTATCCTTTCCAATTAGTATATGGAGTTGATGCATTGTTTCTTGTTTCAATTGGAATGACTGTCTTGAAATATTTTCAATAATTTGGACAAGAACCAAATCAGCTACAGAGAAGGATAAATCAGTTAATTGAAGTGCAAGAAACTAGAGAGAGAGTATTAAAAATATCAAGAAGTACAAGATTAGATTAAGTAATATTTTGACAGAAAAAACTAAAGAGGATGACTTTAAATGTCAAGGCTTGGTTTTAAAATGGGATGCTTGTATTGAGGATAAAGGTATGCATGAGAAGTTTGAGAAATTTTGGAAAGGGCCATACAAAATTGTAGCTTTCCATGAACAGTTTCATCTTAGAAGGTTTGCAAGGAGAATTGATGTCTGGATGTCTAGTAAATGGGTGTTTCCTGAAGCATTATATTTTTTAAACACAGACTGATTTTCAAGTTTCATTGTACATATCCATATATTTTTGAAAAATATCTTATAGGCGTGGATGAATATTCTGAGGGACTTGAAGCCCAAAGCAAAGGCCTTGAGGTTCTTCTAATATTCATCTAAAATAAAAGTTTTTTAGAAACAGATATATTTTTTCAAGTTCAGAGTCTTTAAATCATCTCTTAAAAGATGAATTCATTATTTTTGAGTTAGTTTTGTTTTGAGATAGTGTTTGTAATGGATGAGACAACTAGTCTATGGGGAGTTCTTGTTGCCATCATCGATCGACAACATCCTGATGGATCCAATTGTTATCAAAATAAACTTCATTTCTTAAATTTAAAAAAAATTATTGACAGTCCCACTGTCATCATCTTAATTGTAATTAATAAGGAAAATTATTGATAGCAAGGCTATCAACATTTTAATAATCCAATATGGTATGTCGAAGGAATTCTCTAACAACGGGTGTCTCTGCAATTTTCATTTTGGCTGACAGGCCAACTTTCATTGCAAAAACTAGTTTTTAAATATAAAAAATGATCACTGTATTGACCATGTCAGTGTCATTGATTTCATTAAAATGTGTCTCTATCTGTTTTAAAAGGGAAAAAATGTCGGTTAATCATTTTTCCTCCATTGCAATGAGTGAATGTTATTTAATATCATATTACCATATGATATGAACTTCATTCATAATCATAACCTGAAACTCTATGATTATTCTCTTGTCAACTATATTATCTCATCCACGTGTCGAATTTTTTCACCTTGTCTTGTTAACAATTTGTTTTTTTCTCCCCGGTTGCGGGTGACAGCAGGTCTCAGTGGGCTGAGCCACATGGCAATCATGTGACGCCCCATGCGGATTAACTCCCTAAGTACCTCAGCGTCAAAGGATTATTATGGCAGGCTGGTCGCTCAGGGCATTCAATGTAGATTTGGATGACAGGATGGAGGATATCGGGTGGCGCTCAGAACAAAGGAGAGGCGTTAAATATTTGGCCGGGGACTGCAACAAGCCATTGTCTCCCGAAACTCATTGTCACGCTGGTGTTTTGGTGCCGAGAACTCCGCTGCGGAGGAAAGCCTGCTGCTGGGCGAAGCGCATGCCATCACAGGCTACCCTCTGGGTTGGCTCTCAGAACTTCGAAAGTGCCCCAGAAAGGAGAGAAGCAATCTCAGAGGTTCGGGAGGCGAACTCTGAAGGCGGGAGGGCATTTTCCGAGGCATTGGAGGCAAATTCAACGGGTTACGCAGAGAAACTGGAGACCAGGGTGGCCGGTTCAGAGGAGCAGGAGGAGAATTGGGAAGCTCTGGGGAAGGCAACAGTGGAATATCAGGATAATTCAAAGGTGGCGGAGGTGTTTGGGAAGTGGGGGCGACAATTTCTAGCTTCGGGAAGGCAACGCAACCCGCTCCAAGCAAATTCAGGTGGAACCGAATCGCCCATGGCAAGGCTTCGTAATCGGCAGCCTTGCAGGAGGGGTTCTAGTCAGGGCTCGAGCCGGGGTCGTGGACGTGGTGGAGCAGAAAGGGAGCACCACCATTGTTGCTGCTGCTACTGTTACCAACGGGCAGGGGTCGCGCCACTCCATGCTGGGCAAATCCTGGAAGTCAGTGGGGCAAACGTTGAGGGGCGATCCCTCCCGGCGTTCGGTTCAGTGGTCTTTACCCTGGGTAAGTTGGGGGACAATCAAGGAATTAGTGCGCACGTCTCTGTGCTCTTCACGCAAACCCCGACAGAGGCTGAAGAGGAAACTCCTCCAGGAGGGGAAGATCCACCCCCGGCAGGCTCTGGTCATGCAGACCCCTTGCCGCCTCCACCAAGCAGGGAAGGGACCTTAGGGAAGGCGGTCATGGCCGACCCCTCTACCTCCCAGTCAGCGAAAGCTCCAGACTCAGCACAAGCCATGTGGGCTGCCATGTGGGAGGGTATCCCTGAGGGGCAAGGGTGGTGCACAATTGTGGAGGAGAAGCCTCCTGTGGAAGAGTAACCCTCCAGTGCATGCTCCAGCTATGGCCAACCTCACTCAGCTCAGGTCCAGTTCTCTGTTTAACGCAGCTTATATGGTTTGGGTCAGATTTCGGTCTGTTTTCATGTTGTTTTTGATATATGTCCAGTCTTTTTTAGTCATGGTTAATGTCAGTGTGTCGGTCAGTAGCAGTCCCAATTTGGTTAATGAAGACGGCCCCTACGTGGGCGGACTCACCTATAAGTAATCGGGAAGGAGGAGTCTGTT
This sequence comes from Pinus taeda, assembly GCA_000404065.3. Classification (NCBI taxonomy): domain Eukaryota; kingdom Viridiplantae; phylum Streptophyta; class Pinopsida; order Pinales; family Pinaceae; genus Pinus; species Pinus taeda. Next base: position 672 of record APFE031576055.1, on the reverse strand, counting down.
TTGTCATTTTGGTTCAGTTCTGTGCCTCAGTCGGCCTCTCAGAGGCATTAGGAAATCATGATGATTGCTACCCCTGCGTGGGAGCTTTTGGGTCAGTCTGCTTCATCCATGGCACCACTGGTGGCCAGGAAATACTGTTAAGTCCAGCTACGCTGTATGTAAATTTCCATATGTACATATAATATAAATTTTAGACAGTTTACCGAGAAAAAAACAATTTGTTTTTTCTTAATTCGGAGTCAATCACACTTGGCATTGAAAATGGTTTTTCTCATGGGGATTCAAGATCAAATTATGGTAAGACCATAAAGTGCGATGTAGAAAGGAGGCAAAGTGAACCGGTCCGAGCCCAAAGTGTCCGATTTTCCAGACATATACCCTGAAATTCATCAGTTGTTTCAGTAAGCCAGTTGGAGTGAATTCTTCCACTGCTATATCGACTACCACAATGTAGTGGCACAATATTTTTCTGTTATGAAACCAACTCACAAAAAGATAGATAAACGCCTTCAAATAAGCCTCTTCAAGGGGGAAACCCCATTTACATTACCCAAATGAACAATTCTTGGATGATACAAATGACAAGAGCTCCTTTCTATATATAGGAGTCTAAGGGGTCATAATATAATCAGAGCTGACATAACAATAATAATGTAAGGGCAAATAATAACA
>APFE031576051.1:0-11181 GCA_000404065.3 Pinus taeda | reverse complement strand
ATACTCAAGTGACAAGTCTCATTATTGAATTAATTATTATTCATACATACCATGAGATTTGAAAAACAAAAATAAAATCAATAATAAAATATTCAAATACATTGATTGATATCATTCATCATTCTACAATCTACATTGATTTAAAAACTAAATTCATCATTCATCATTCTAGAATCTAAATTGAAAGCAAAACATACTAGTATATACTATATTTTCAAAGTTTGAACACTAAATTTATATAACTCAAAGTTTCAAAGTTCAAACTCAAAAATAGTTAAGAGTGAAGAGTCAAGTCATCAATATCTAATGTCGCAACTCAAAAATGAAAAATGGATAGTGAGCACTAAAAATAAAACGATAAATCAGCATCAAGGACTCAATCTCAATGATTGGTCCTCTACTTTGGGTTGAAATGAAATGAGCTTTTAACTTTAAGTTTTGCCATTCATGACTTTTAGGTTTAGGCTTTTAAGTTTTAGTTATTTAGTTTTAATTTTAAATTTTTTTTTAGACTTTTAAGTTTTAGTTATTTAGTTTTAATTTTAGTTTTAAAAAAAAAAAATTTAATGGTTTTGATTTTTTGAATTTTTTTTTTTAATTTTTAATTTTTAAGTCTTATTAGACAAATTTAAAGGGGACGCCCAGGCGCAACCCTTTTTTTGGGAGTCTAGACTCCCACACTGGGGAAACGCAGGCCCTTGCGTCTCCCCAAGACTCCCCAAAAAGGGTGCGTGGGGAAAGCACCCCCCAAGAGACTCCCCATCCGGGTGCATGCGGTGCGAAGGGTGCGCGCACCTGACCCTGGGGACGTGTCCCCGTGGCACTGTTATATATATATATATATAATATATATTATATATATATCGTATGAACAGTTATGTCCACCCAGAAGGTCGATGCTTCCAGCGGATATCACCGTAGCCCACCGTTAAGGAAAGAGACCATGCTCACACCAGGGCACCGCAGCTACAAACGACGGAATTGACCGATGGTAAAACAACGCACTTGACTAAGGGTTTAGCGTAAAATACAGAATTTCTGAGGTTTTCAGTGTATCACTGCAGAACTCACGCAAATGAAGAACGATGGCTTTACCTGGTCACCGTAGATGAAAAACGATGAAATTCACCGCAAAGACCACTGCACGGAACAGCAAGTCCACCACAACAGAACCGCAGGTCCACAACAGAAGAACAATGGAAAAAAAAAAAAAAAAACAACGCAGGCTTCCGCTCAACAATTCAGCATGCCTACCTCCGACCTGTAGCGTGGTTAATTGTGGTGTGTTCGAATGGAACCCCGTACAGCCCACACACGTACAACCCACACGTATAGCAGATACACATACAACCCACATGTAGCTGTTGTTTATGGAAACCTGGTAGGGCTTGATGGCCAGCAGAATCTGTGGGTGTCACCAGTCTAATGCTGGCTCTAATACCATATGAAGTGAAAAACTTCTGATATGTAGAAAAATATATATATAAATGTTTATTAATAATTAATTGACAGATGATGATCATTTACAGTGGGGGTTCCTGGCTTATATATCGCCATGGGCACCCTTTAGGGAAAGGGCATGATCTTATGATCGTGCCCTTTCGTCTAATTTAACCTAAAATTAAATAATAAACCTAAAACTAACTAATTTTTTACATAACAAAGCCCTAGTTGAAAATGAGACTGATTTAAATATCAAGTGCTTAAGATCAGACAAAGGAGGTGAATTTACCTCTAATGAATATGATGAATTTTCTAGAATCATGGAACCAAGAGATATTTTTCAAAAGTAAGGATTCCACAGCAAAATGGAGTTGTAGAAAGGAAGTATGGGACTTTACAGGAAATGGCTATAACAATCTTGAATGAAGCCAAACTACCACCCACCTTTTGGAGAGAAGCAATCAACACAATAGTCTACATTTTGAATAGAGCACAAATTAGAGTACAACCAGAAAACACCTTCTGAATTGTGGAAAGGTAGACCACCTACAGTCAAATATTTCAAAATATTTGGGAGCAAGTGCTATGTAAAGATAAATGAAGATAATTTAGGCAATTTTGATTCAGAACAGATGAATGTATCCTTCTTGGCTATGCATATGGAAGCAAGGCATACAAATGCTACAACAAAATATTGCACAAGGTCTTAGAAAATCAGAAAGGCAGTAAAGATTTTCTCAATCTTGATAATTACTTGAGATGTTTCTTATTATTACGAATCTTTATATCTTCTTTCTTTAGTTCATCAAGCAATTACCAAAAGCAGCATTAGATAAAACAATGAACACAAGATGTAAGCACATGCCAGGGCAAAACTGCCTTCAAGGGGCAAACCCAATCAAAGTAATTCTTCCTTTCAATAGTATTCTTTGAGACCCTTAACCCTAGACGAAGACCAGACCTTTAATCCACACCAAGGCAGCGTCCAGAATATTTGCCTCTTCCCAGCAACTTGTGACACCTAACAGCTTTCGGCAGTCCAACTTGGAAGATTTCGATCTCCCCATCCAGAGCATGAAACAAAGAGAGACCACCACCAGAATTTCGATTTTTCTTCACTCCTTAGACTCACCCAAACTCGCATTCACTTTAGCGTCCCAGCAACAAACTTTCCTAGCTACCCACTTCGCACTTCTGCCCAGCAGAGAGAATTCGAACTTGATGAGAAGTGATGTTCCAAATGAATTTGATGTCCTTCCTTTTATAGGCTTCTTGTGGGGTCAAATAGGGTCTTAGGCCGACTTGATCTTCCCTGAGGCTGACATGGTGTGGACGTTCCATAATTCATATTTGACTCAATACTAAACCATTTTACATGATTCAAAAGCCCAAGAAGGGTCTCTTTAAATGTACAATAATTCTATAGACTCAGAGTAACTCCTAGAAGTCCTCAATGGGGAATTTGACTAAAAACATGGTGACCCAAGCATGAAACCTGTGCTTTAATAAGTCACAATAATCATAATAATAATAAATCTTTTTCTTTATTCTTTTGACAAGTTCATTACATCATGACTCAAGTACATTATTGAAGACCGAACATAGTTACTATTTCCAACACAAGGTTGTAGAAAGTATTGATGTAAGAGTGAATGAAGAAATACCTCTAAAAAAAAGTCACAAACAAATTAAGATACAGAGGAGACAATCTACAAAGTATGAGAAGAGGTGTTGAAGTATGTAACTAGGTTCGGTCTTCATAAATATGAAATGTACTTTTGATTCTTGTATATTGTAAAAAGAAAGAAAAATTATTATTATATTTGTAGCATGGGTTTCATGCTCAAGATCAATTTATTTATAAGTCAAGCACCCATTGAGTGCTTCTAGGGTTTTTCATAGAGTCAAGAAGTCAATTGAGTCATTGTCATATATAAAAGACCCCTTTGGACACTTTGTATCATGTAAAAGAAATTTGTTTAGAGTCAAACGTTCTCCTCCAAGACCGAATCGGCCTAGCAGTGACAAGTCGGCCTCATGATGACTATTCGGCTTCAAAGGAATGACTATATATACAAAATATTCGACCTCATTGAAAGGGCATCCATCAAGTTCGTTGAAGAGCACAAGGAAAACAAGGAGACCTAGCAAAGGAGGAGAGAAGATCTAAAGAAAGATAAAATCGAAATTTCATTATTATTTCAGGCAACACGTGCAAAACTAGGGCATCATTATTGTTGCAGTTAGACCTCATTGGATATTTTTCAAGAGAAGCTGAAATATGGAAGCAAAGGAATCAAGAAAGGAAGTCGAGTTATGAAAGACAAGGAAGTCCCCTAAGCGAAGGAGAGAAGATCAAAATTGCGCTAACTAGCTAAAATTTGTCACACTTGTGAAGTTGTAGTAATTGTAGGCGGCTGAAAATTGTAGGTTATAGAGGCCAAAATTACAATCAAAATTGCAAGTCCAAAAGTTTAGTCAAAGGAGAAGTTGCAGCTGCCATGAGGCAAGTTTGACTTGGATTGCCTTTGCGAAAAGCAAGTTCATCAAGGAGAAGTTTGACTTGGTCATGGAGGGGTCTTTCTCAAGGGTCTTAGGTCTTGGAATTCGTCATTTGAAGATTTTATAAGACGAGAAGAATTTTTGTGGGTTTTCCTCTCAAGAGGAGAAGTTTTGGCCCTGGCTAGTAGCCTATATTTTGTGTCCTCTTGTCTCATTGATCTTCATAGTTTGGTAGTTGTTTGATAATAAGAACATAATAATAATCAAGTAAAGAAGAAGCTAACTACAAACTACATCAAGTTAAGTAAAAGAACATCACAAGCAGTTATCAAAGTAAGAGAAATCATCATCTAATTTAGTTGCCCTAGATTTCTCAACAAGAGGAAGAGAAAGAACAAAAAGAAATAGAAGGCCAATATCTAATGACACCACCCAGATTTGTCCAAAAGTATCATCTATAAAATCATATTTTTGGTGAGTTACCGATTATCCTAGATTCAAAAAAAAAAAAAAAAAAAACATATTTTTGGGGATATAGATATAGGAGTTTAGATTAAAAGAGGATTTGTAAGTACACCAAAACAAGCAAACTTTTCTTTGCTACCCAAAATAGAGCCCAAGAAATTTACACAAGATAATGAAGATAAACATTGGGTTAATGCTATGGAAGAAGAATTGAATCAGATTGAGAAGAATGAGACATTGGAATTTGTGCCTAGACTAAAAGAAAAAAATGCGATTGGTAACAAATGGGTTTTGAGAAACAAGTTGAATGAAGATGGACACATAGTGAGCAATAAAGAAAGATTGGCCTATAAGGGTATGCTCAAGTTATAATGTTCTTTTTTCTGGTGTTCCTCATGGCATGGTTAGGATGGACTTTCAGGGTTGGAGGCAAAAATGTCACAGGGGCAAGTTTACTTCATCAGTGGGCCTAAGGGCTTTTGGAGATGTTCCTGGGGTTTTGAGGAGTTTCTAGGGGATCTGATGACATTCGCTTGGCATATTCCATCATCTGCACAACTTGCCTTTCGTTTTGTCGCATTCTGACAAGGTTATTATTGGGCCTAACGCAGTTAATTACGCTTAAGGTGGAATTCTGAGAGGAATACTTGACAGAACACCTTAGTGTAATAGCTCATTGAAACTGGAACGAGAAGGTATACAGGATGGAATGGTTAGAAGTGATTTTCAGTGACCTGAGGAGGCGTGGTGGCCAATTTACCCTTTTCCCACATTAAAAATAATATTTTAATTGAAATAAAAAGAGGGAAAAGTGCTCAATGATTAAAATAATCATAAAATGGGAGGTTCTAGAGGGGTCCATGAGATCTATAAAAAGAGGAGGAGGAGGCCATTAGAGGACATCATGGATTTATGTTTTCTTCTTGTGGAGAGGTTTGAGAACTCGGTTCTCTACTTCAGCGATAGCCCCAGGACGGAAACCTTCAATGATTTAGGTGAGAATGGACAAAAACCCACCTCATCTCCTTGGTGGATTCGGCGAAACTTCACAAGTGCAGTGATTGATTTCAGTTCAGTTTTGGGAGGGCCAGTTTCAACAGTGGAGCAAATCAGTTTTGGAGACCAAATTATCTATCTCAACGATTTCAGTTATATCATTATGTACACTCTTTCAGTTATTTATTATAATGAGAGCTGAGATTATTTCTTCTCATTGTGTTATGGAATTGCATGCACTCTACTTATTATATTTTAAATGGCAATCCTCTGTTAATTGAATAGTAATTTTATGGTGAATTTTTGGTTGAGTTAAAATTCTGTATAATCAACAAAATATCCCATTTGGGATATTACAGTGGTATCAGAGCTTGTGTTCCTGCCAACCTAAGAGTTTGGTTGCAGATCAATTCGAGGGATTATTTTGAAGGTGCATTGCAGAAAATATATCCTTGCATAAGAAGTTAAATCATTGCTCAAGACACTTTTGGTTGATTCAGTTACAAAATTGTCGCATTTTTATTAAATGATCAAAAAAATGGGTCATACAAATGTGCAATGCAATTAAAAACCAATATTATGAGGTTCTGGTATCAGAGTTGGTGTTCCTGCCAGCCTAAGGGTTTGGTTGCAGACCAGTTCGAGGGCTTATTTTGAAGGTGCATTGCAGAAAAGATATCCTTGCAGAAGAAGCCAAATCGTCGCTAAAGGCACTTCTGGTTGATTCAATTACCAAATTGTCGCATTTTTATTAAATGATTGACAAAATGGGTTGTACAAATGTGCAACAAAATTAAAAACCAAAATTATGAGGTTATGAGCAAAATTTTATCAAAATCAAATTTTATTAATGGGAGTCGTGAGAAATATAAATTATTTTAAAGGGCCGACTTTGTTTAATCTTTAAAGGGCCAAAGGCCAAAATTTAATTTTTGAAATGGATTGTATCCATTCACCCATTGACAAAGTCACATCACTGTTCCAAGCAGCAAAATGATTAAGGATTTCATTGTTGAGTCGATTAATTAAAAGGGAGAAAAATTGTATTCGCAGTAGACCAAGAAATTAGAAGACCGATCATTAATTGTTTGTTGAATCCGAGCACATTTAGTGTTTCGACAAACAACAAGTGATCAATTTTTGCAGCAGGTCAAAGGGCAAAGAAACAACTTAAGAATCTCTGGCGGCAGTAATCCATATTCGGCGAAGCCGGGTGGATGACTATGTGAGTTTGGGACATCACATTTGTTGGTGTCGAAGCCGCACAGGAGGAAAAATCGTTGTGGGAGCCACGTGAGGGAACAGAGGGTCATGTGGGTCGTAACTCTGTTAATGCCAGCATACTCATTTTGAGGCCACAGTGACAGCGATTGAAAATGCTCTTATCATTGGTCGACGAAGACACAGCGAGGTTGTACGATGGCCAGACAAACTCCATGCGGCTGAGAAAGCAATTTACACAGGAGACAGATTGGGATTGAGCCACGAATTGAGCAGCAAAGACAAATTTTGTCGAATAACTGTGTGCATGAATTTTGAGTGACGTTGGTTGTGCATTAATATATTCTTTGCATAGGAATGTGCCCAAGACGTGATGAACCAGAGGAGGAAGGAATGTGCTTCTATAATATCGATCCATAGCACCGAATGTTCTTTTTATGCCAAGAGAAAGTCGTGTTCAGCACAATCTAGCCGCTATTCTTTCCCAGAGATTAGAGGCCAAGATAATCTCAAAGAAACTCACAGTTTGAACACCAGGGCCGAATTGTCTAGAGCTAATCTAGATTTAAACAGGAACGCAACAAATTACAGAGATAAACATAAATACAGAGATCCGACAGAAATAATACTTCATTTCATTAATGTAAAATACTGAAATATGCTTACAAACAGAAATAGAAATAAACCCGCTAGGGCGATGGTAGCTTATCCCTAAGAAGAGATGTGGCGGCTACATGCCTCTGAACTATGTTACAATGAGGCTCGAAGGCCTGTTTATTGTTGAGAAACAATGGAAAACCCTAAACATCCAAAAACCTAACCCTACGAGATGAAACACCAAACAATGGGCCCTGTTTAGGGTAAATTGGTACATCAACTTCCCGGGGTTGTAACTTTGGCATATGATCTCCGTTTGACGGGCACAATAGCTTGTTAGAAAGATCTATCTGAGGACTACAACTTTGGGAAGAACAACATCGGTCTATGAACCCATGTTGCTCTCAGTTTTCCCAAAAAATATCGTTTAGGGCCTCAAAACAGCTCCGGAATTTCAGGACCCGAAAAACTGCTAAAAATAGTAACTTGTCCTACAATTAAGGAAACTAAAAGAGATAGTTGTGGGGGTCCAAGTGGGATACGTGGGTGGCCACCAACATTCACCTGGATCATTCCTCCCCTCTTAGGAAGCAATTGTCCCCATTACGTTGAGTTACTCCATGAGATGAGGAAACTTTTGCTAAACTTGGTCCCTTGTGAGTTGTTCTGCAACCTCTGATGTGTTCAGTAATGGTGGGAAGCTTGGTCAAGAGCGGTCTACACTGAACACTCGGTGCAAGCGAAGGAATGGGGAAATGTTGTGCCCCAAAGCATTGTTTCCCACAGCCTTGGTAATAGTGTAAGGACCATATCGGAGTGGTATGAGCTTCTAATGGGTTCTTGTAAGGCATTCTTTCTATAGATGCAACCAGACTTTGTCGCCCACCTGAAACTTGTGTGGCACCCGACATTGATCATGTTGCTGCTTGTACTTCAAATTTTCCAAAATGGAGTGGTGATAGATCGGCCCGTTGGATAGAGGTGCTCTGGAAGTCAAATTGGCCAAATGCTTGACCTGACAGTGCAACGGTACCCCTGTGGGTGAGGAGAAGATGATCGTATCCCTCTACTGTTGTTGCTGCGTGGAGGAACCCTTCGCGGGGGTCATGGATGCGGCAACGATCTTCCCCTTACTTTGGGAGCAAAACAGACAGAAAATGAATTTCCTGGTCTAAGAGATGAGCTTGCTGCATTTCTTACTAGTGATCAAAGAGGTGGTAGTACATGGGGCTACCTTCGGTATCCTGTATAATGAATTACCCAAAGTAACAATAACAACGTGAGGCCTTGACTCATACATAGAATGTCGCCTCCATAAGTATGATTGGGCTAATAATACATCACAAACATCAAGAGGTGCAACATCACACAATACTTCACCTGTAAAGGGCTTGATGTTGTAGGGAAGGTGGCACTGTTGGCGGACTCAGAGATCTCGTCCTTAGTGAAGCCACCTGATACTGTACGGTTGCGGGTGTGGTGTAGTCGGTAGGCCCAACCGCTTCACGACCTCCGCTGAAATGAGGTTCTTTTGGCTGCCACTGTCAACAATGAATTGTAGCAGTGAACCCTTCACCCACATTTGTGAGTGGAAAAGACGCTCCCCCTCCTCTAGATCTTCTAGCTCATTCTTCTGAATCTTGGCGGTGGCAACAATGGCCCTGGGTTCTGTGTCAATGATCTACTTCCCTTTTTCGTTCCCCTTGTCGGGTTCTGACTCAGGGTCGGAACATGCATTTGATTCTGAAGCCTTCAACTCGGCCATCAGCGACTGCTTGGTCCGACACTCACTTGCGTTATGAGTGGGGCTCTTATGGAACTCACACCACTTTCCTATGTCCTTCTTTGACTTCGTCGTGTTGTTGTTTTCCTGCGGCTTCAACGGGTTGTCTTGGGTCACCCCACCTTGGCTTTGCCCTTTGTTCTTCAAATTCGCAGATCCAAAGTCTTGCTTCTTTTGTTTAAACTTCTACTCGATCTTGACGGCATATCAGTATGTCGTGTCGAGCGAGGAGATGTTCAGGAACTCCATCTCGTCCTGGATGTACCTGTGTAGGCAGTCGCGGTATTTGAGTACCAAATGCAGCTCAGAATCCTTGATACCCAACTGTGTGCAAAGGGTATGAAAAATGTTTGTGAACTCCGGCACATCTTGGTCCCTTACCTGTCGCAACGTGGTCCACTTTATGTATTTGTCCTCGTAGCTTTTGACAAGGTAGTACTGCTCCTTGATGGCATCTCGGAATGAATTCCAAGTGGGTGCGGCTAAAAAAAGTGAGCCTGTATTTTCATCCTTCTACTTGCAGTAGGTTTCCCACCAGTCCTTGACGTGGGGGACTGCTTTGAGAAGAGCAAAAATAACCTTTTCCCGACTGGAAAAATCATGAACAGAAAAATACCCTTCTAGTAGATTCAACCATTTATCTACAGCCTCTGCATCTATCTCACCCTCGAAAATGGGGATTTCAAAGTTAACTTGTACTAAAAGATATCAAGGTAGGATATGACCATCCAATCTCAATCATCTGCGACAACACAAGTGCAATCAACATTTAAAAGAATCTTGTTATGCATTCAAAGACGAAGCATATTCCCATCAAGTACCACTTCCTAAGGGAACACGTAGCCAAAAAAAGTGTCAAACGGGAATACATTTCCCCGAAGGAACTGGCTGCAAATATTTTTACCAAACCACTTTCCAAAGAAAGATTTGAATATCGCAAATAGTAGTTGGGAGTGATATCCTTCTCATCTCGTCAATAAAGGGAAGCACAAGCTATTACGAAACCAGCTCACAAAAAGATAGAAAAGATACATTAACGCCTTAGAATTCAGCCTCTTCGAGGGGGCAACCTCTTTTACATTACATAAATGAACAATTCTTGGATGATTCAAATGACAAAACCTCCTTCTATATATAGGAGTCTAAGGAGTCACAATATAACCAAGCCGACCTAACAATAATAATATAAAGGCACAAAAATAACAATAGAGGGATTCTATGGGGCACAGTAATAACAATATGGCGACAATAAGGGCACAACAATATTAATAAGGGATACAACTACAATAGTAATGGGGTAATCACTAGTATTATAGGGACCTAACATGCCCCTCTCCTTCAAAAAGTGTTGTCCTCAACGCTTGAGCAGTTCTGGATGCTTCTGTATAAAATTCTCATCCTCCCATGTGGAATCTTAAGGGGATAAGTTCTTCCACTTGATGAGATACTCCTAAATTGATCGATTTCGTAGCTGTCGAGTTCTTGTTTCTGTGACTGCTTTCGGTTCCAATATAATTTTTCCTTTCTCGTCAAGTTCTAGCAATATTGTTTGAACTGGGAGCTTGTCACCTATAACCTTCTTTAAACATGAAACATGGAAAACTGGGTGCAATAGAGAAGTTGCAGGAAGCTCCAATTTGTATGCCATAGTACCAATCTTTTGCAGCACCTTGTACAGACCATAATACTTTGGTAATAATTTATTATCCTTCTTAGCTTGCTTGAGGGACATTTGCTTATATGGTTGTAGCCGTAGGAATACCCAATCACCTACATCAAAACTTCTTTCACTGCAATGTTGATCTGTCTATTGTTTCATTCTATTTTGCACCAACACGAGGTTATCCTTTAAGAGTTGAAGGACTTGTTCTTAATGCTCGATGTGATGTTCCACTGCTTGAACCTTAGAATTTTCTCTTAAATATGATGTGATGGATGGTGGCTAATATCCATAAAGTGCCATAAATGGGGTCATTTTTGTTGCTGTATGGAAGGAAGTGTTATACCACCATTCAGCCAGAGAAAACCATTTGACCCATTGCATCTCTTTATCAGATACAAAGCAACGAAGATATCCTTCCAAACATTTGTTTACTATCTCAGTTTGTCCATCAGATTGAGGATGATAAGATGAGCTATGAGCTAACTGAGTACTAAGACAAGAAAATAATTTT
>APFE031576050.1:0-13509 GCA_000404065.3 Pinus taeda | reverse complement strand
AACATATTTTACATAAGAAACAGAAAATAATTGGTTGATATTAGGTAGGACCAAATTTTTCAATAAATGGGTTAAAATAATTCCTTTCAAGGAAGATGAAGGATTATTCAACCACTTATTTTAATAGAGAACTTGCAACTTTTCTACTAACCTACCTGATCAATGTCCTAATCTAAAGTTAGGATTTGATCAATTTCCCAATCCACAATTATCATGAATATTACTTTACTATCATAAATCTTCACTTGTATTAAAGGGTTTATCATTACTTTTAACATTGAAATTTTACAATTTATTTTTATAACATTTTATAATTACATGGTTAGTTCAATAACCATGTTTTTTCCTATCTTCTATATGTAAGGCCAAATATATTTGATTGGTCATTGAGGGACTCTTGAGACAAAATTGATCATGTCATTTATGGGAATTAAACTTAGAGAAAGAGAATAATAACAAATTTTCCCAACCAACAAATATAAACAATATTTTTCTTAAGAGGTCACATGTTAAAAAATAGAGCAGAGTAGGAAAGAGCATATATGCCTTCTTAGACTTTAGTAATCAAATCGTAGAGATTGGTCCCTTATCCCATAAATAAAAAAGTGGGTATCATACACCAATTTGATGTCTATCTTTGCCATGACCTTGAAAAAGGATGATGATTAAAACGAAAAATAACATCTTCAAAATATTATAACCTTACATATATGACCATGTTAAAAACTTAAGTAAATTATGCTCAATAAATATTAAGCACCATGTACTAAGCCAAATGTTTGACTCACTTCCCTTACATCTTGTTTATTGGGTGTGAATAAAGTGATATTCAATGGATATGATAGAAAGACAGTAAGCCAATTATTGGCTTAGTGCACGGTGCTTAATATTTAACATGAATGCCTTTACATCTCTAAAATGACAAATAGAAAATTCATCACACAACTCCTAAATAATGAATTTTAATACGTGTTATTGACAAACACCCACAATCGAAAATTCACCATCGACAACAACAAAAGAGCATTAATTTATTCTGTCTCAATGCGTAAAAGTACATATTGCACACTATCTCTATGCGATTAGAGTTCATGTTATCAAGTAGAGAAAGCAAAGACCTCTACAGTCGACAGAGAAGTAATGTGATCTTAGTGGAACCAAGTAATTAAAATTGTTATTTGGGTATCCCTGATACTCAACGCAAACATAAAAATTCTTCAGTTGGATAATCTTGCAGAAAACACAATGAAAGAAAACTCCATGTGGGCCATTGCAAGAATAGATGCTTCAATGAACAATAACTGAGTAAACAATATTTTGCTTCAATACTCATATCAATCAATTCCTTTGAGAGCACAACGTTTGATAATTTTGAGGCGCGTATGACATCTCAGTTCTTTGTTTGTATATGACAACTTGGTTAGTCAACTCAGACGAAGCACCCTTCTTACGAGCATACAATGCCCCTAAATTTGTGAAATTTTGATTCCTTTGAGCATACCCTTTTTGGATAACAATATGAAAGCAAAGTTTGAGAGTGCAGACAACGAAGCACAGTAGGCTATAGTTATTGAGATTTGGTATTAAGTTCCAACAAAGACCCTTAAAATCACAAGTCATCTTGCAATGTTGCAATGACACAACTACTCTATCAACACCAAAAGAATATAGGAAAGTAACATAATCTTACCATTTTGCTCCATTGAATCTATTATTGAAGAATAAATCTAGCATATACATGGTCACTTCGATCTGTTCTTTCCTAAAAGAAAATGAATGCAATAAAAATAACTAAGACCCAGATGATAATCATATCCAAAGAAACAAACCCAATTTCTCAAATCTGTTGTAGAAAGATATACATCCTTACAATGTTCTTCCTATACTACTAGAGTCCCGGATAGACAACCCAATATTTCCATAATGGGTTAGAGCTATATCCTTCTTTCTATACTACTACAGTCCCGAATAGACAACCCAATATTTGCAAAATGGGTTAGAGCTATATTATTCTTTTCTTTAAATTGGTTCATCTTCATTATCGCAGAAGACAAGTGAAATGTGAGAAACCGGAAGCTAAATCAAAATTTGAACACAAATTGGTCATCTAAGGCTCACACATCAATCATGCTCACGACGGTTGCATATATCACCTTGCACCCTTTCTTTTGTATTACTATTATCTTCTGACACATACCTCATCAATTCTTGCATGTGTACTTAGTTTTGCATAAACATAAGGACACATGAAAAGAATTACATAGATCTCCGCCCCTCCCCCTAAAAAAACATTCAAAATTTACCATTTGTTCTTCCTTTCAAAATGCCCACAAAATCCCATCGTGGTTTTTGTCGAACATCATGAATATCTCCCGCAATTGCGTGATTTAGCCTTTGTCAAGACTGGAGGACATGCCATTGCTCTTGTTCATTTTCTTCAATCCCTCTACACTTGCAGTTACGAATTTGATTGAGGAGTTTATGAACTTCATAAAGTATTGTCAAGCGCTTGCAAAAATTTGTATCATGGGTCTAAGGGTCCCATCATAATAAGGATTTCGCCACAGTCGACACTTCAATTTTTTCCCTTGTGTTTATGTTTTTGGCTTCTTGAGCTTTCAACATTCCTTACACCTATCAGTGCAATTGCTAGTTTATCCATTCAAATATGATAGATTTTAATATAGTTGAATATTAGCTAGCATGGATGCTATAACTTTATCATGCCAAACATTATAAAATAATATTCTATAAAACCTCAAAGTCCAATATTAATCGCATGAGTCAAAAGTAAATGTTAAGTTTCTATTATACGATGTTGTCCCTCAAATATATCAATTATTGATAATAAACAATCTACAAAGCCGAAAATTTTCAAAACTCCTCCTTGCGGGTAAGAATTATGATAAATGTAAATAATATATTATAAAACCTCGAATTGGCCCTCCTACCCACGAGTAAGAATTATGTTAAATTTAAATAATATATTATAAAACCTCACAGTGACCATTTAAAAAAGTGTGAACTCTAAAATAACTGAACGTTGTTCGTACGGAACAATTTTTTTAATTATAAATATTGGACTCTGTACAGTTTTATTAATTCAGATTTAATGGTATTGTACACTTGTACCATATGTACTAGGTGTATTTATGAGATTTTGTTATTATTATTATTATTTAAAAAAATTCGGACAAATGAATTTTAAAACCCTTGAAATTAGTCATATCAATGTTTTCAACCAATTATAAAATGGAATAAATTTTTAAAAAAAAAAAAATTTATTTTCAAAATATTCAGTTTAATATTTATTTTTCTCAAACTTTACTTCAACTTTATAGATTTTGTTTAATAATTTCAACACTAATTAAAAGCGAATTTTTTGATCGAACCAAAAACAATATAACATGTCTTCAGCAGGTATAAAAATACAATACATCGACATTGTTGTAGATTTTTATAGCACTTGTAGCACAATTGCTTCAGGAGATATAGAAAGCTTCCTAGAGACAGCCTCTGGGTTGATTGTAGACCAGTGCCTAGGACATCTTAAGAGCTTTGGATATTATGAGTAGGGATTTATGTTGCACTCCAATTAAGACGTAGTTGGAAAAAGAGAATAAAGGGGGCTTGGTTCATTAGCTTTTCATTACAGTAGACTCAAACACATACATGGATCTAAATGCATAGGGGGTAGATCTAGTTCATCTCAAAGAAAAATGATTGATTCTGGGTGCTAACTCACAACAACAGGAAACCTTGATATTAGCATTGTAGTAACATGAAGAGGAGGAAAGAAAGGAGGGAATTCGATGCACAGGGTTGTAAACAAAACAGAATCCTAAGCAACAATGTTCCGGTAGAAGTATGGAAGATTGAAAAGGTGGAATGACAAAAAAAATCCAACGCTAATCATGGATACATTTATCACCAAATAACATTAAGTAAATTTGTGCACATTACAAGCACATATGTAAATTTGTAGCTAACACAGCTACTGTTACTACTTAGCAACAAATATACAAGCATGAACAAGGGTGAAACCTGCAGCGTCATTACACCATTTCAAAGGGAGAAAAACATACATGAAGTAATAAACAAAGGAGAAAACATACTACACATTTCTCTAATAGGAATCAACATAATAGTTTCATTAATCCTCGAGTCCAAATCTCCAGTCCATTACATTTAGCAAGGTATCACTCAAGTCCCTCATGAACAGGCAAGTAGAACCAAAAGTGGAATCAAAGAATTTGGACCACTGCGGGTGCAAAATTCTGAAGCGACTTCTTAATGTTTCTTCTCCCTATTTATAAGAAGAGGGGGAGCTTTGAAGTAACAATTACGAAATATCTCAACTAAGGGCCAACTATCTGATTTGACTAGTTGTCATGGCATGCGATAGCTCTGTTGCCCACAATGTTTCTAATCGGGGTTTGATTCCTTCTTTAAAGTGCAAGACATACAAAATAAACAAAAAATACATAAATAATAAGAAAAGGAAAAATGGATGATGATGGATGAAGTATCCCTATTCCATTTTTTAAATTTCCCCTGATCAAGCCACATCTTTACCATGATGTGCATTTCCTACTGCTCGGTCGGTTCTTGTTGCTTTCGCCCTAACTGTTTGGCTTCACCACTCTCTAGAGTTGGTAGCGATCAATTGTGTTGGCTTGTTACAAAGCAGAAGTGGAGATTGACCTAATAGTCTTGCATTATATGACTGAGTGGAGCTCCATGCTGAGGCATTAAGTCTTCCTGATCCCCCATAATGATTTACCGTTGCTCCATGCCTTCATTTAATATTGCAGCCGCAGACCCATACACATTTAGATTTCTATACCATACTACTAGGACTTTACTCCATCGAGACTTTTACTCTTAAAGGCATTACAGAACAATGAGTCCCGATCTCCTTTGACCCCCTTTGGTTTAGCCCCATTTTGCATTTCTTCTCATATGACTGGGGGTCTATGACCTTGAGATTAGCCCTAAGGTGCTAGAGCCTTTGGACTCGTGTCCGAGAACCCTTATCCTTTGTTAAATATTTTGGCTCCTTTTCTTTTATTTTCCTCTATAGACCACGTGCTTGGCCAAATATCAAAGGTCAGCAAATTGACGATTTCCTATCCATGTCCTTGGTGCATCCTCATGAAACTTGCGACCATCAATCACCCTTTGTGCTTAGCCCTTAGTTCCTCAGCTCTTTATGTGACTGTGGACCATCCGCTTTGTCAGAGCCCCTTTATCGGCATATCGCAATTAGATGTTTCACTAGGAGTGACAATGCTTATCCTCTAATTGACGATCGTCGATGTGACATCATCCTCTGCCACGTGCACCTTGTGAGTGCTGACACATGTCACCCTTTTTAGACCCCTTATGACCCCTCAAAACACTAAATTCACCTACCATGTGTCCACCGTACCACCACATCATGCTGACATCAGCTGCCCCATGTCCCTTATTGGAATCAACCATGTGCTGCCAAGTGTCATGTATCAGAACCAATCATGTGTAGCCACGTTTCATTTATCGGATCCAATGATGTTCTGCCACGTGGCCCCCTCGAGGAGAGAGAAATGGTTATCCCTCTTTTGGTTTTCCAACTAATTTCCTTTATTAAATTATTTTTGACCCTCCCGACGCATTAACACTATCATCATTCTTTTACCACAAATTCTTCATACTGATCACTTCCAGAATCCCTAATTTCTGACTTTCAATATGTTTGTGCTGTTGTGATTGCCAATCGCCAATGTGATTGCCCTAACTCATTCGATCATCGATTTGTGCTTAGTGTCACTGATTAGCAATCACAGATGTGTGATATCCAATATCGAAGCTTTGCTACACGAAGCGTCGAATGCCATGTTACCTGATATTGTGATATGCAATTTGCGATGAGCCGGAACCTTCAATTTGCGACCTCAGATATGCCAGGATCTTACCCTTAGTCATTTTCTCTTTGTTTTCTGGCTTTCAAAGGGCAACTTCAATCTGTTCTAACTTTTGATTGCAGAGTCTATTTGGCGAGTTCCATATACCGTTGGAAATCTAATTCCAAGAACTATTCAATGGAGAGGGTCTGATTTAGCTTTGAGTGCTTCAGTGTCTTGGAATATGGATGCCAACCTATCTACTCTTTTTCCCTCTTTTATTCATAGACTAGAGGGTCTATTGAGGGTTCCTGACAAGAATCTGTTTGCAAGTGGCAGTCACATACACTGCTTAGTCCTTCAACTTTGGGTTCTTTTCAAAAAATTTGTTGCTGGAAGCCTTCTCCCCGCTTGCTGGTAAATAGATACCTTTGACAATCTACAACGATATCATCCACCTCTGGATCATATGATTCATAAATTGGAGAATCTTCATCAACTTCAAATTCAACTTCTTGAATTGGTTCTGCATTTGAAGGATGTGGGTCGTAAATTGGATACCCTTTGTTGACCTCCTGGTGGGCATCTTCTTCTTGTGCAACTTTCCATGACTGGGATTGTTGTGGCTCTGCATCACTTGAGTCTCCATCAGAGTCATATACATCATAAGAAGGAGAATCGTCAACTTTGGCTAAATGAGATCTTAGAGGGTTTATTTGCAGCACTATGATGTCTCCTTCTTCTCATTCTTGATCATTGGGTGATGCTTCTTAATGCGAGTATATGTTTTCTTGGAGAGGAGCCCCAAAAAAATCTTCAGCGGGGTCATTAACGTCAGGAATAACTTTATCATTGAAATATGCATGAAAATATTCAAATAGAGAATCGAATGGATCTTTTCAATAATGATTGAATGCCACATGAAAACTCTTTAAGGAGGATATGTTTCCACGAGGTATTGTTTTGTACCAAATTCTAAAATTGTCTTCTAAAGAGTACATGAACAATTTCATTTGCGTGTCTTCAAAAATAATACCCTGTTCTTCCATGCATTCATGAAAATTATTAAGGGGATGGTCCAGTATTTTATATGTGTTTCCACTTACTCTAGGGAAATAGGTATTCCATTCATGAAATGAAGGGACATGATTGGGATAACCAACAATAGAAGAAAAATCTAGTGGAGCAAAGTTGTTAGCCAAGAATGCAGGAAGGGACATTTTGAAAACCTCCCTAGGTAATTGATCTCGAGTTCAAAGGTAGGGAAATTTTCAACTTCTTTAGCTTCAAAGAAAGTATGAGGTTGCTTGACAACCATGATGGTCAAATATAGATATAAACAATGGATTCCCCAGGATGTTTACCATAAGATTGAAAAAGTGGAGTCGCCAAGGTGAGAGATCTTCAACCCACACTTCCCTTGCTCACCTAACATAGGGAATGTAAAGATTTGTCATACCCAAGGAAAAGTATTTCAGTTTCATTCCTCGGAAACGACACTAGAAAGATGTTGTCACTTTTTCTAGCACCTGTAGCACAAGTGCTTCAGGAGATATAGAAAGCTTCCTATATACAACCTCTAGGTTGATTGTAGACCAGTGCCTAGGACATATTAAGAGAGGAGTTCTTTGGATATTATGAGTAGGGCTTTCTACTACACTCCAATTGTTATGTAGATGGAAAAAGAGAATAAACGAAGTTTGGTTCAATAGTATTTTATTATAGTAGACTCAAACACATACAGGGATCTAAATGCACAGGGGTAGATCTAGTTCATCTCAAAGAGAAATGGCTGATTCTGGTGGTCGACTCACAACAATAGGAAACCTTAATATTGGCGTTATAGTAACATGAAGAGGAGGAAAGAAAGGTGGGAATTCAATGCACAGGGTTGTAAACAAAACTGAATCCTAAGCAACAATGTTCCAAAAAAAGTATGGAATATTGAAGAGGTGGAATGACATAAATAGTGGAGTGCTAATCATGGATATAGTCATCACCAAATAACATTAAGTAAATTTGTGCACATTACATGTACATAAGTAAATCTATAGCTAACATAGGTATTGTTACTACTTAGCAACAAATATACAACCATGAAGAAGGGTGAAACCTATAGCTTCATTACACTATTTTAGAGGAAGAAAAACATACATTAAGTGATAAACAAAGGAGAAAACATACTACAGATTTCTCTAATATGAATCAACAAAATAGTTTCATTAATTCTCAAATCTAAATTACTATTCCATTACATTTAGCAAGATATCACTCAAGTCCCTCATGAACAAGCAAGTAGAACCAAAATTGGAATCACATAATTTGGAACACCGCGGGTGCAGAATTTTGGAACCACTTCTAATTGTTTCTTCCATCTATTTATAAGAAGGGGCGGATTTGAATTAACAGTTACAAAATATATCAGCCAAGGGCTAGATGTCTGATTTGACTAGATGTCTTGCAATGCGATAGCTCTACTGCCCACAATGATTCTAATAAGGATTTGATTCCTTATTTAAAGTGCAAGACATACATAGTAAATAGAAATTAGAGAAATAATAGAAAACGAAAACTGGATGATGATGGAGGAAGTACCCCTATGCCATTTCTAAGATTGTCCCTGATTTGGCCACGTCTTTACCATGATATGCCTTTCCTGCTTCTCGGTCGGTTCTTGTCGCTTTCATCTTAATTGTCTGGCTTCACTACTCTCTAGAGTTGGTAGCGATCAACTGTGTTGGCTTGTTACAGAGTAGAGGCAAAGATTGAATTGGTATGACTGAGTGGAGCTCCATGCTAAGGAATTAAGTCTTCCTGAGCCCCCATATTGATTTACCACTCCTCCACGCCTTTATTTAATACTTCAGTTGCAGACCCATATGCATTTAGAGTTATGTACCATACTACGGGGACTTTACTACATCATGATTTTTACTCTTAAAGGCATTACAGAACAACGAGTCCCGATCTCCTTTACCCCCTTTGGTTTATCCCATTTCTACATTTCTTCTCATATGACAGGGGCCTATGACCTGTGCTTAGCCTTAAGACATTAGAGACTTTGGACTTGTGTCCAGGAGGCCTTTTCCTTTGTTAAAGATTTCATCTCCTTTTCTTTTATTTTCCTCTATAGACCATATCGGAAGTCGGCAAATTGATAATTCCCTATCCACGTCCTTGGTGCACCCTTGTGAAACTTGGGATCACCGATCACCCTTTGTACTTAGCCCTTGCTTCCTTAGCTCTTTATGTGACCGCGGGCTAGCCCCTGTGTCGGAGCCCCTTTATCAGCGGATCACAATCAGAGGTTTCACTAGAAGCGACAATGCTCATCCTCTGATCGTCGATCGTCGATGTGACGTCATCCTCTACCACATGTCACCTTCTTAGTGGTGACATGTCACCCTTATGACCCCTTAAAATGTTGAATTTACCTGCCATGTGTCCACCATACCGCCACATAATGCTGACGTCAGCTGCCCTATGCCCCTTATCAGAACCAACCATGTGCTGCCAAGTGTCATGTATTCGAACCAATCATGTGTAACCATGTTTCATTTAATGAATCCAATGATGTTCTGGCACAACCCCCTCGAGGAGAGAGAAATGGTTAGCCCTCTTCTGGTTTTGCAACTGATTTCCTTTGTTAAATTGTTTTTAGCCCTCCTGATGCTTTAATACTATCGACGTTCTTTTCCCGCAATTTCTTTGTAGTGATCACCTCTAGAATCATCGATTTTTGACTTGTGATATGTTTGTGTTGTTGTGATCGCCTATATGCTTGCCCCAACTCATTGGATCGCCAGATGAGCAATCATCGATGTGTGATAGCCAATATCAGAGCTCTGCTACATGAAGTGCTAAATGCCAGGTTGCCCACTTTTGCAATATGTGATTTGCAATGAGCCAGGACCTCCGATTTGTGACCTCCAATATGACGAGAGATTACCCTTGGTCATTTTCGCTTTGTTTTCTGGATTTGAAAGGGAAACTTCAATTTGCTCTAACTTTTGATTCCGAAGCCCATTTGGGGAGTCCCATATATTGTTGGAAAGCCAAGTTTGAGCACTATGCAATGGATAGGGTCCAATTTAGCTTTAAGTGCTTATGTGGCTTGCAAGATGGCTGCAAACCTCTATGCTCTTTTGCCCTCTTTTAGTAGCTGAAAACATATTTTTCAGAGGGTGACAACAAACACCAAGATTTCTTTGTGAATTTTGCATGAGTTAGAATAAGTTAAGAGATTTACAACATATATTACATGCTTTATTTTGACCTTTGGAAACAGTAACCCAATTTTGACATTTCCCTTGCAATTAATAAAACTTGTCTTCCGGCATTAAAAATCCATTATTTTTTACCTTTAAATAAAAGGTCAAGTCCAACGTGCGGTCTCTCCCTATAAGACACTAGTGAATTAACCTCTTTGAAGTTTGACCTACATCTTCGAAGATTTTCATAGTTTATTCAATTATGGTGACTTGAACATTACTTTTGTACCTCTCATTCAACCTAGTATCCATCCCTATGAAACTATACTATATCAAGCCACCAATGACAATGTTAGTTGTTTCCATGAGTGAAAATATACCATATGCTTAATTAGCATAAAATATGCTTAGCTTTGATTCCAATAATCAAAAAGCATATTTTGTAAAACAAGGTTTCAATTGATACTCCAAATTAAGTAATAGCATTGGCACTTAATTATAGACTTCCAATTTTGTTAAAATTGATCTTGTAACTTAAAATCTAGACTAAGAACTTATGAATTTTGATTGTAAAAATGTGAAATTTAACATTGTTTTTAAATTGCGAAATTGGACTCAAAGTGTGAATATTACCTTTTAAAAATCTGAATTTTGAAAAATTTATATTCTAAAAATGTGAATTTCAATTATGACAGTGTGGATTCAAAATTTGAAGTTTCAATTTCAATTCCAAAATATAGAATTTCAATTGGAAAAGTATATAAAAAAATATTAATATCAAATTTCTACTATATGTATTTAGATTTCAATATTTAGATTTACTTTTTTGTATTATATCTAAATCAAGATTAATGTATTGAGAATTTTATTATTTTGTATCAATTTATAATATGACAACTAGAAACATTGTTTAATATATCAATATTGAAGAGATGCAACAAATTCTTATAAAATAAGTGATGATGACAATCATTGTATTGTAAAATTATACTTTAATAAGTTCCATATAAACAAAACACAACTATGAGCTATTGCATTTTAACAATTCCTTCATTTTAATTGTAAACACTATAATGTAATTATTGAAAAGTTTATCCACAAAACTCACATCCCATGCCAAAATAAAAGAGAGCAATTCAAATTTTAGCAAAAGTAATTATGTCAATATGTGTGTCTATTTTGGAATAGTGCTTTCGAATTTTAATTTAGTTTTCAATAATTCTTCGGTGAATGGTATGGATTTAACCTCCACAAAATATTCTAGAATATTCATAATAGTATATTCAAATCAAAGGTTGGGGTTCATCTCGAAAGTAGTAATGTCATTTTCCCCTTTTAATAAAATTGATTAATGAGAAAAAATGTGAAGTGATTTGTGGTTTTTTGGGCATGTGGTATTGATAAGCCATGATATTGGTCCATGTTATTATAGCAAAGCATATTTATAGATTAAAAATCTTCATGGTAAAGTGGGGGTAAATCTCCATAGTTAAGATTCTTGTTCCATGGTTTTTTAAATGTATATATGTTTAATTTAAATATTAATTATTTTTATAATTAATAATAATAATAATAATAACAATAATTGAAAATAAACTTATAATTGAATTAATTTTTATGATTTTTTCATTCCAACAATGTTAGATGTATCATGAAGTAAGTGTTTTAATGCTCGTTACGCCCAACCCAAGAAGGACTCTAGCAATCGATTTGCAGTTTGATGGCTAGAAGTTTAGCTTTGACTTATAAAAAGCCTAATGTTAAACTTTAGACATAAATAACGTATTTTTTATTATAATTAAAAAATTATTTTGTAAACACTTGATTGGACAAAAAAATTGATGTCTTATTTAAGCCTTAACACCATCTAGCCCAACTAACTCTAAGAAGTCACCATGTGGAGAACTGTCTCACTAATTTTTTGCAATGATTTCTAAAAATAGTTACAAATACATGTTTCACTAATTTTTTGCAATAATTTTTGGAAACAATTACAATTAATGTATGTCTCACTATTTTTTTGCAAATATTTTTGGAAACCATTACAATTAATACATACAATGAACTAATGTTTTCAAAATTCGATCTTAAAAAGCTATTTTCACAATTATTTTTCAAAATCTATTAACACTTACTAACATCACTTTTGTCACCACTCCCAATTTAATCCCAATTTCTTAATTTTTAAGACCCGCCAGTGCTTTGTTAAGTAAACCATGAGCAAGTGACTCAATACTTTTTCTTTTAAAATGGTCACCTAAATACTCATAACTAACTGGTTATGGGCCTCAAGCTTGCATCTCATCTACCATAACGATCAAGCTAACTATCTTCTCTGCATGTGAATCATGCAATATCAAAAAAATTGTTTGAAAGGTTGAGCTAACACATCTCCTTCTCCTTCTTATCAACTACAATTGTACAGATCATGTAATTTGAACCCACTGGTTGGTCCTCCTCTGGACTTTCCATTCCTACTTTGTTATTTACCCATCATCTATGCTTAATCCTACAAGTGTACACAAAATGTGGAAAAGAAATATAAATCCCTCCCATCTTGCAGACACTAAATACAATAGAAATTAAATTCTTTGGTATCTACTTCGGACACAACGTATTCTAATCCATTTAATCCATTTTTCCCTTCTCTTTCTTTGTTCAACAATGTCATATTTATTTATAGTGTCTTTAACGACATACTTAATTACCCACCGGTTTCTTGATCTCTCCCATGCAGGTTTTATGTCAAGCGTTGGGTGGAACATTGGAAAATTATGTTACTTTATCTTTTTTTCAGTGTACCTTGCCAATATCCTAGGACGAATATTGTAGTCCACCTCGAACATGGTGCCCAAACTAATTGGATTTCATTCATTATTGAGCGCCAAAATGGAGACAGTGATCTTAAATCAGAAGAACTAATGCATGTGAGGTGTTCTATAGGGTTATTCTGAATTTTTTTCTAGTAGGTGTATAATGGAGGAATATTTGACTTCTACATGTTTTGTTTTTAATTATGTAGGCAAACTCTAATTCATGGAAACTCATGTAAAGGAGTTGGAGTGCCAACTAGGCTTTGAACTACCCTTTAAATGGTCCTCCTTCCATTCATTTTAGAACCCTTTCCACTAGTAAAGTTCTTGTTGCAAATAATGAGAATCCACAAAACTGGCAGCCTAATACTACATACATGACTAATGTCAACTTTTAAATTGTAATTTTTTATTTTTTGTTTTTATTTTTATTATGTTTATAGATAGTTGTTTCTTTCCACACTAGTATAAGGAGTAGCATTATCATTTAGCTTACTTATTGTTGCAAATATGAAATTTATGTACAAGAATTTTGAAGATTAAATTTTAATGTTCCTACTAGTATCAAAATTAACACCTTTTTTTCACTTTTGCTTATTTGTT
>APFE031576043.1:0-11613 GCA_000404065.3 Pinus taeda | reverse complement strand
TGCCGCCCCCCCTATGACCCCTCCGCTGTGAAATTGGTGCAACGAAGGGGGGGCTTCGCCCGCACTCTAACATCTTGGTTTACTACGTCGGTTGGTCATGGAAAGAATATAACACAACCCAACAATGTGTTCCTGATTTTCTTTTCATTTATCTATAATGAGTGTGATTACAGTGATTCGAGGGCTAGGAATAGCCACAGGGTTTTGAATTTCATCATTTCAATTTTATCTATTATCATTCTTAGGTTCTAAGGTTACAATTGTCAATGAGCAGTCACGGATTCCGAACTTTCGTCGTCAGAATTGTTATCTATATCGGTTCCCACTTCGAATACCTTGGAAAAAAATGTTGAATGTGATTGGTAGAGTCATTACTCCTAGTAGCCTGAGCTAGGCAGATGGATGCCATTATGCTTCTCTAAACTTTAATTCTTGTGCCTTTCAAGGGGGGTTGTTTGACAACCCCCCTTAAAAATCACGATAATGTAACTTTTGGAGGCAGTTTTGGACCATCCCCCAAGCCCCCTCCCCCCCAAAGTCATTAGAATTAAGATTTTAGAGGTGGTTGTTAAATGACTCCTCCAGATGTTCAATTCTCATGAATTTTGGGGCAGGAGGATCTTTTGGTGTATTTAAGGAGGCAAAAGGACATAAGGGTAGCATGGATGGGTAGAAGTGAGAGTTTCGAGCATGGTTTAATGACAAGTGCATCATGGGGTTATCCTGACAAATGAATGCCACATAAGAGCAAGATACATCACTGGTCCCAAAATCTAACAAATTAGAAAATCCACTGGCATAGAGGATCATAATGAAGCAACCGTGAGTGATAGAATAGTTCCCACAAGGCTTGTCATCCAAAGCAAAGTCAATAGCCTACTCGAAAAGAAGTGAGATTGATGGGCTATAAAGACCTAGCCACCAAGATCAGACCCCGAATGACCCAATTTAAAACTCTTAGGAGATATATAAAAACAAAAAAAAATGCCTTTCACCAACACCAACAAGACCTTGGTCAAAATCCTTCCATTATCATTTATTTACATATCATCATCAAAACATTATTTTATAAAAATAAATAACAATTAGATTTGAACTTTAATTATTTGTTCATTTAAAACTTTTAAAATTTATTAAATAACAAAAAATTATTTTTATTTAACATGTTATATTCATAATAATATTAAAATTTATTTCAAATAAATTTGGCGCTGCCGAGTCGAAAGCAGGTATTTTCATAGCCCTAAATAGAGGCATATAGTTACCAAGCACTTATTAATAAATATTAGCCCTGAACAGAGGCATATAGTTACCAAGCGCTTATTAATAAATATTAAATTTTATTTAAAATAAATTTTTCCTTGCACAACCAACAACAGTGACTTTGGTAGCCGTGAATAGAGGCATATAGTTACCAAGCAAGAGCTGGCTCCTTGTCCCTCTGCCAACAAAGGGAAGAGGAGCAAATGAACATATTTTGTGAGGAAGTTGATAAGGGAAGTGGTAGGTTTTTCCCCATACGAGAAGCAGATCACCGAGTTGTTGAAAGTGGGGAAGGATAAGCTTGCTTTGAAAGTGGCAAAGAAGAAGTTGGAAACACACAAGAGGGCCAAGAAGAAGAGAGAGGAGATGTCCAATGTCCTTAGAAAGATGAGGATTGTTGCAGCTACTGAAAGAAGAAATAAACTACTAGCGTTGTTGGATAGATTTTGTGGAGGATAACTTGTTTCCGTTTTTTCCTTAGCTGGAGAGAAGTTAAAGAGGAATTTGTATATGCTGCAATAATTTAATTAGTATCAATGCATTTTGTGCAACTGATGAGGTTTCTATGCATCCTCATACATCCTTTTACATCCTTTTTGCACAGAGGGTACGAATAAAGAAACATTAATCTCAAATCTTAACGATAACAATTTGAGCTTTTCTCATTGAGGAGTGAGGAGTGAATTCATTCACAAATCATTCTATGGTATACAGTTAGATTCGTTGCAATCACTAAATTCTCATCTACATATCTTCCTTCTCACTCCTCTATTGATCTAAAATCTGTGGAACTTCAACAATTTACAGAGAAAAAATCCAAGAGTTTGGGTGTTTGCATCGAATCGCCGGACTGAATGGTGACCACGGGAACCAATAACATGCAGGCCAAGCTGGTGGGGTTTGATTATTGGCTCATCAGTATTTTTTTTAGTAATGAATATAGTATTCTCATCCTTGATGGGTTTTATCATCTTTCTGATTTTGAAGGGAAGCTTGTTATGGTTTTATTTGAGAATGAATTAGATGCGAGGTGTCTTTATTTTGGCCCTAAGGATTTTTATGCCCTCTCCACGTGTTTATTTTCAACTGAGAATGAATCAGTAAAGGATCAGAGCAATGAGATGATTATATGGATAATATTAGGTGTATTGAGTGCTTCCTAGTTCATTTTATTGTAGGCGTGGCTTTGTTAAATTTACAGTGGGTGGGTCTTGTTAATTTGATAAAATGATCTTGATGTTTATCATCTAACGAAGCTGATGGCTTAGATGTAACTTATTTTGTATTAGGCACCAACCAAGAACATCTGTCTTATGATGGCTGCATAAGGTGCTTCTCAATCGTTGAAAAAACAAACACCTAGCCAAAACCCAAACATAGGCACAACAATATCCGAGAAGCCAGGCAGATCCAAGAAAATCATTCATAGCTCAAAAGAACCAGAAGAATGAATGGTTCCATCAATCCATAGCTCATAAAACATAAACCCAGAGATACTATCTAGCCCCCACTTAGACAGGCCATCAACCTCCATGTTTGTTCTCTGTACACATGGAGGAAAGATAAATCAGAGAAAGAAGAATGGAGGGCATCAATATTAGCCATCCAGTGATGTAGCAAAGGAACATCTAGAGAGCTCCTCCCCTACAACTGGTCAATGACAATTTTGGAATTTCCAACAATCTTAATGGATTCAATGGCCATCCAAACAACACTCTGAAGTAAACTCCACAGTGCCACAATCTTGGCCTTGCAATTAGTGCCATCACCCCAAAGTTCAATGAGAGCTGCACAACCACATTGTCCCCCAACAAAAGCCCCATTGAAAAATCCAGTAGGGAAGAGTGTCCCCAAATCCAAAATTCGAACAGTCCTCTGAGGAGACCTAGGAAAGCAGGGGCCTATCTCAATAAAGTAACCAACAATTAAACACTGGCAGAATAGCAGTGAGGGTGTTTGTCCTCAAAGATTGCAGCATTTCTAGACCGCCATATCCCCCAAAGAACATACATGGAGAGCACCCTATATGGTCTTAGATTCAAGGACCAAAACATAAGACACTCAATAATGGAAGACCAATTCGAACCAACCCTAAGCTTCAGTGGTCTTGCAACATTTTCCCATATGGCCTTGGCAAAGGGACACTCCAAAAATAAGTGAACAATGTCTTAGATGGCAAAAATGGAAAAAATGGCATCTACCCGGACCCTGAAGGCCCCTTTTCATCAAATTCTCCCACGTCAAGATGCGGTTTAAAAGGGTCAACCAAGAGAAACATTTGATCTTCAAGGGTGCATCCCATTTTCACATAGGCATGGTCCATTCATCAAAGGAACTGGGGGATGGAGAACCAAAAATGAATGCATAAATTTTTTTGAATTCTATGTTGCCTCCAACAGCTCGACCACCCCATGAAAGAAAATTGTGCCTATCATTTAATGTTATCCTTGCCTCAATAAGTTTGAGTCTATAAGACTTCCATTCAAGATCCAGTTCTGCATTCAGTCCCAACTCCCAAGAATGTGGTCATGTATGTAAGGGGTTGTCCAGGGAAGTCCACTCCAAGTGTCTATGCCCTCTCCAAGTGTTTATTTTCAACTGAGAATGAATCAATAAAGGATCAGAGCAACAAGATGATTATATGGATAATATTAGGTGTATTGAGTGCTTCCTAGTTCATTTTATTGTAGGAGTGGTTTTGTTAAATTCACATTGGGTTTTTCTTGTTAATTTGATAAAATGATCTTGACTTTTATTGTTTAACGAAGTTGATGGGATAGATGTAATTTATCTTGTATTAGGCAGAAACCGAGAACATCTGTCTTAGGATGGTTGCATAAGGTGCCTCTCAATCATTGAAAAAACAAACACCTAGCCAAAACCCAAATAGAGCCACAACAATATCCGAGAAACCAAACATATCCTAGAAAATCATTCATAGCTCAAAGGACCTAGAAGAATGAATGGTTCCATCAATCCATAGCTCATAAAACATAAATCTAGAGATACTATCCAACCCCCGCTTGGATAGGCTATCAACCTCCATGTTTTGTTCTCTGTACACATGGAGGAAAGATAAATCAGAGAAAGAAGATTGGAGGCATTAATATTAGCCATCCAGTGATGTAGAAAAGGAACATCTAGAGTGATCCTCCCCTACAAACAATTAATGATATTTTTGGCATCTCTAACAATCCTAATGGATTCAATGGCTAGGCAAACAACACTCTGAAGTAAACCCCACAATGCCACAATCTCGACCCTACAGTTAGTGCCATCACCCCATTCCAATAGAATAAAAAAACCCTGCTAGGACAAAGCTCAATGAGAGCTCCGCAACCACATCGTCCCCCAACAAAAGCCCTGTTGAAAAATATAGTAGGGAAGAGTGTCCCCAGATCCAAAATTCGAACGACCCTCTAAGGAGACCTAGGAACCCAAGAGCCTATCTCAAGAAAGTAACCAAGAATCTAACACTAGCAGAATAGGAGTCAGGGTGTCTATCCTAAAACATTGTAGCATTTCTAGACCGCCATATCCCCCAAAGAACATTCCAAAAAATAAGTGAACAATGTCTTCGATGGAAAAATGGCAAAAATGGCATCTACCCAGACCCTAAAGGCCCCTTTTCATCAAATTATCCAAGGTCAAGATGTAGTTTAAAAGGTTCAACCAAGAGAAACATTTTATCTTCAAGGGTGCATTCCATTTCCACATAGGCACGATCCATTCATCAAAGGAACTGGGGGATGGAGAACGAAAAATGAATGCATAAATTTCTTTGACTTCTATGTTTCCTCTAGCAGCTCGGCCATCCCATGAAAGAAAATCATGCCTATCATTTAATGTTATCCTTGCTTCAATAAGATTGAGTCTATAAGACTCCCATTCAAGATCCAATTTTGCATTCAGTCCCAACTCCCAAGAATGTGGGCATGTATGTAAGGGGTGGTCTAGGGAAGTCAGGTTCATTAAGTCAACAAGAAGTATAAACCCCAATTGGTGCAATGCCAAGATAATTTGTGGCGATAATGAATGACCCCTATTCATCCCCTTCATCACATCCAACCCAATATGTATCTTAGCCCCATTTCCAACCTGCCATTTCAGATTTGCACAAAGCCAAATCTTAGCAGCCATCAAGATGCCCCATATAACATATTTTTTACATTTAGAGGGAGCTCTCGCTGCAACCCACTCTTCCATACTTTGTTGATGAAGATATTTCCTCAATATTATATCTCTCCATAAGCCCTGAGCATTAAAATCCCCCCACATATTACAATAGAGGAGGGCTAGATTAAACTGCTTTGTGTCCCTTAATCCACAACCACCCAAATCTTGAGGGAAAGAAAGCATTCCAAGCTTGATGAGGTGGTATTTTTTCCCTGGGCTAGATCCTGCCCACAAGAACTTGGCAATGATAATGTTGATTTTGTGCATGACCACCAATGGGAGAAGAAATAAGTGCATCCAATACACATAAATTCCTTGAAGCACTGATTTTATCAAGATCACCCTACCCTCGAGGGTCAGGCATCGGTGTTCCCAAATAGAAAGCTTTTTCTGGACTTGTGATTAGTCATTCCCACTCCAGTAGTATGTAACAATTAGGTTTGAGAAAGAATACCAAGTATTTGAAACTTGAAGACAAAGGGATCGACTTAATCCCAAATAGAGCTTCTATTTGCTGAATGGTTGATACATCCATCTCATCCACTATAAACTCAGATTTTTCCTTATTGATAATGAGACCTGAGGCTCTACCAAATTTAGAAAGAATCCAATATATAATTTCCCATTTTGAAAAATTGGTTGCACCAAAAAAAGGACATCATCTACGAAGAAAAGATGAGTTGAGGTGGCTGTGGAAGAGACCCTACAACCAGTAATATCCCCAGTTTAATTTTCTATCCTCAAGCTTTGACTGAGTGAATCCATGACTAAAGTAAAAAGGAGCGGGGAGAGAGCACATCCTTGCCTCAGGCCCCTGGAAGTTTTTAATAAATTAGAGGGGTACCCATTAACTAGGATAACCATAGATGTCGAAGTCACACATGCCATTATCCATCTAACCTGATGATGTGGAAAGCCAATCTTGTGAAGGATCAGACAAAGAAAATCCCAGTCTACCTGATCATATGCCCTCAGTGGATATATTTTCATGAGGTAGGTTTTCTGTTTGTTTGATTTGATTTAATGTATGCTTTCTAATGCGATTACAACTGCATCCTGTATTCTCTTGTTAGGAAGAAATCCAAATTTCTCTGGGAATATATGAAGAGCAAGAATCTTTTTAACTCTATTAGCTACAATTTTAGAAATCAAATTATAAACAGAGTTACAAAGGGAAATAGGTCTAAAGTCATAGAAACAAGTAGATTTTGATTTCTTAGGAATCAATGCAAGGAAAGTTGCATTGATGGCTCTTGAGATGTGACCAGATACCCAATATTCTTCAACCACCTGCAACAATTAAGCTCCCATGAGGTCAAAATAGGATAAATAGAGCTCAACTAGTCAACCATCAGGGCCCAGACTTTTATCTTTGGCCATCTCTTTGAGCATATGGAGGAGCTCCTTTTCAAAAACTAGACAATCCATGCGACTGATGTCATCCTCATTAAAAAAAATGGGAAAGAGGTTTTCCAAATCTAATTTATCCGTAAAGTTATCCTCCTCTTGTTCAGTGATCTGTTTGCTGAAAAACCTATGTGCTTATTCCATAATATCCTTGAGAGAATGTATCAATTTACCCTTAGAGTTCCTAATATTCCAAATAGTATTAGCAGCCCTTCACTTAGAAGGAACCATGTGGAAGAATTTAGAATTTTGATCCCCTCCTTTGATCCAAGCAGCCCTGCTCTTAAGACGCCACTCCTCCTCTCGAGCCAAAAGAAGTCTATTCTTCCTTTGAATTAGATCCTTAACTAGATTCAAATGAGATTCCAAAAAAAAAAAAAAAAAGTGATGGGTCCATATAAGCAATGATGTCAACCTCAATTTTCCTAAGTTGCAGTGTTTGTTCCTCCTTACACTTGTGGATCTAGGCCTTGACAATGCCTTTAAGTCTCTTCAGTTTGTAGATGAAGGAATCCATTTTTGAATTGAAGGCATGACAAAGAGGTTGAGATCATGATTGAACAACAAATTCCTTGAAATATGAATCCTCGATCCAATGGTGGTTAAATTTAAAAGGAAGTGCTCCTTACTTCTCAGCACCCTTCCATTGGATTAGAATTGCACGATGATTAGAGGTTTCAGAAAAAAAGGATAAGGCCTCCAGATTGACTAGCCTCATTTTCAAGGAAGAATGCACTAGGAACCGATCAAGCATTTTGGCTATACCATCATCTCTAGACTGCCCATTCCCCTAGGACGGGCATAGGGGTTGGCACAATGTCCAAGAGAAGTTTCCGATAAAAGAGGGCCTTAAAGTATCCAACCAAGGGATCCACTCTACCTTTCTTCCCCAAACATTCATGGTCCTCAAGAGTAAGGTTCAAATCCCTAGCTACTATAAGATGTTGCAGGTCTAAGATACCACTCCCATCAATTCTATCCCAGAATAATTTTCTATTAATGTAAGGCCCATAAATATTTAGAATTCGAATTCTTTGACTTGTTCCTTGGAGTATCCTGATAAAATCATGCCAATCTCTGTCTTATATACTTTGAAAGCATGACAACAGAGGACTCTTATTTTAAAACTATATTGTCCCCATATTATTTGCTGGACAAGTTAAGAATATGAAAACTACAAACAACAGTGATTCTTCTAACATTTCCAGAGTGTAAGCTATGCTAATCATCAAGATTTCGTGGATGTAAATAATGTAAAGAGTATAAGCTGTGCAAAATAATTGAAAATTAATTTATTTTTTTGAAGCAATATCTTTAAAGGAAAGAGTGGAAATAGGGTGAGCTAATATATAGGTGAAGGGCATGATATGCCTTTAATGGTAGAAAGAACAACAAGCTTGTAGGTTAGCATGGGATGGATGCACGAGTACAATGCAAACCGATGACCGGATGTTCTCTCCTACGATATCCACATTTTGTGGTGAGAGCTTGAAAAGAGTGTCATTGCAGCTAGTTAAAGAGCCCTCTACATCATCTCTTGTGGCATGCATAAATTCCCCACATATAGTTGTTGTAGTCATAAAACAACACTTTGTCTGATATTTTAGTACTTTTCTGGCAATACTTTTTGCAACAATCTTCTTTAGAGTGGATACACAAATATTCAAACTCTTTGGGAATTTTAATTTCCCCTTGGTTCAAGATTTGTCAAATTTCGGAGGAATGAAAGGTTGTGCTAGCGTCACTAGAAGTATCCTCTTGTCTGCATTATTTGAAAGCAAGCCCACATAGTAGGTTCCTTTCTTCTAGATATTAAGAACACTATGACACGCAAGGGGTTCCTTTATTTGAACAACAATGAATCACCTGTAACGAGCAAGTACCAAGGTATTGGTGTTGTTAGTATTTCATTTGTTTCACTGTTATATTTAGGAAATGATTTTATGAAATTTTAAGTAAGATAATACGTAAGGAAGACCTGTTGTTCATTTTTGTTTTGTGAGATCTTGCCTATCTTTGGAGTTTTAAATACAAAATTTAGAAATTGGTGTTCAGATGGTTTTAACTCTAGCGAAATAAAGAAGGTAAGTGAAATGGCTTGATATTTTCTTGTGAATTGAGTAATTTGTTCCTTTGTATTATGGGCTATGAATTGTGTTAGCAAACATACTCATTCCTTTGTTTCTCTGTAGCAATGAAGTCTGCAGTGATCATGTAGATGCATTCCCTCCTACCTATAATACCTGTTTATGGATAAGTGCTATTCAGTATGATGTGTTTGTTTGATTATTAGAAATGTGCTATGCCCTGACACAAAAATTGTCCAGTTCTTTGTGTTGTACCTGTAGGTATGCCTCGATATTCGGCTCGATACCGTCCTATGGTGCATCCCACTTTTCCTCCACGTCCACCAAGAACCATGTGTGTGATGCCCCTTCCACAACCTCCAATTCTAGGGGTTCGTGCAGTGACCCCAGTTCTGAAGTTTCCTCCAACCACAGGTTCAACTCCCGCTTCAAAGGGTGCTATACCACTTATACTTCCCACTAGTAACCACAAACACCATTTCACATTTTCATGCCTATTGAACTACAATTATCGCCATGGGCTTTCAGTGCCCATTAGTTCATTGCACCTTTTTTTTGAATTGGAGGGGAGGTCAATTTATTTTCAATTTTTCTTCATTTATTGGAAAAGCTGGTTATGATAGCTTTCTAGATAGTGAAGGATGAAGTAGGTCTTATGGAGATTGGTTACATATAGTCTATGCCAGGATACTAGGAATTGGTATTGTAGTAATGAGCATGCAGTACATAACTGATGTCACTGATGTTAACTAGATTAGGAAGATCTATATTGACATTATTCACATGCATATTCAGATTTGGATTTGACACACAATAAACTAAATTAAAAGCGGCTACAAGATGATAGATACCAATTGTTAGATTGTCAATGATAAGTAGTTTCATATCCAATGATACACATGGATGTGTCCCCACATCGAGGGGATGTGTTTTGTGCAAAAATTCCATATTGAAAATGTTGGGGGCATCTTGGGTGTGTTCTAGAAGTACTGTGTATGTTGGATAGTTCAGGGAAGCAGCTGAGTGTGTTCTCATTCTAGTTATTGACACCCCCTGCAAATGGGATGTCCTGTAGTTCCTTGTCAGTTAGGTATTCCTGGACGTTGTTGTTGCTGTGGCTTGGGGCTTTGTTGGAAGTGAATGAAAAGGAAAAAAGCATGGAATTTGAAAGGAAATTATGGCAAGGGATTTTATTTCCTTAGTTAGACTGGTATGAACTTTGCAAGGAATCTCATGCCAACTTTCCCATTTATTCCATGAAACCTCTCATAGTTTTGTTTAGTAATGATTCTAAACATGTTTGTACTCAGTTGAAAATTATTTTCATTCCTTATGTCTTCCTAAACTATTTGTTATTATTTTTGGTTGTGTGAAGGATTTCACCAAAAGTAAAAAAATGGTACAACAATCCATATCACATTCCTCAAATGGCTTGGTTTAAAAGCCAAAATAAAATGGCTTAACAGAAAATTACCAGTGATGTGTTCTACTAAAAGAAAAAGGAAATAGGAGGCTTCTATCATTATGTTTCTTCTCAAGAGAGAGGTAAGACTTGTTCACATTACGCCAACAGACTTTCATCAATTTCCAGTATGTATGATTGAAGAAGACCTCTTCAAACCTATTATGTGTTCTGTCAATGCATCACCTTTGAAACAAACATCCATGGACTTATTCTCTTTTGTACCTTGACCTAGCCATTCCCACATATTTTCTTTATCAGCATTGGGAATTAAGGAGACATGAAAACCCAGATTGATGATATATTGCTTGAATTGACATTTTCTCCCCAACTTAATCAATCTTTCTGCTCCTAGGCATGATAACAAATTTAGATAGATGGATTTTGTAGATATCTCACCCTTGTTCTTGTTTTCTACCCAAGCCTAACTCCTCCACATATAAAAACCACCTTATGTCCCATTTTTTTACTGCTGGAGTATCATTGTAACCCTTGTTTATAATAAATATTTTCAACTTTGAAGGTTTTTGACTAGGTCCAAAGATATCTTGAAATCTTGGCTCATGCCAATCCAAGGACCCACACCCACTCCAAAAAGTACCACCCCCAATCTTGTAGGTAAGACAATCCCCTACAAGGTTGGTTTAGACCGTGGCTCTAAAAAAAATGAAATTCCCACATAAGGTTTCTCTAGGCTTCTAATCCAATTTAAATTATTGCTTGGGAAATGTATTTCTATAGAATTATATTTTTTATAAAATCCTTCTAGAGATCAAAATCCATATATATTTAGTAGCCATTGTGAGTCTCATGCATTTTACCAAAGGGTATTATCCTCCCTAGAACCCTTCCAAAGGAAATTGAATGACAACTTCTCTATCTTGTGGAAGATTGATTTTGGAATTAAAGCGAGAGCCATCTAATACTATAATGACTTATAGTACACTCTTGAAAAATACTATTTTTCCACCTACACAAATCCATTTGTGGCTCTGTGAGTCATCATCTAATGAATTTTATTTGTCAACCACAACTAGACCTTGATGTCATAGTTGTTAGGAATGAGACCAAATCCTAGATATTTGAAAGCAATTTTTAAGTCTAATCCTTGATAGTGGATGAAGTTCAATATCATTCTAGTCCTTGATGCCATAATTGTTAGGCATTAAATTAAATTCTACAAATTTGAAAGTCTACTTAAATCCTTCAATTTTCCTT